>AYEL01085659.1:0-48173 GCA_000484575.1 Olivierus martensii
AAAAAGTAATGCTGCGAGTGATAATACTTTAGAGCGATCAGTCTTGCCAATTTACCTCCCATGCTTTGCGTAACCCACCTCCCCTACATTGAATGCGTGTGGGACACGTCTAACGCACTCAATGTAGGCAGCACGGTATGTGGATTGGAAACTGTAGCCGATCATGATTTCCGGTTTCCAGCGCGTAGTTGAAAGTGACAAACATTTTGGCCGGAGCTGTACGTACAAGTTTCTCTAGCGATATAGGTAGCAGAGCATGAAACCGCACACCGTAGCAGGCGAAGCACAGTATCAAACCGCACACACTGAAATTTTTTGCTTCTATATCTCATTAACCTTTGACCCTAGTTCATTAGGGATATATATGCGTGTCTCCACCCCCTTATCGATCGGTATCACTGCTGGGTTTTGCAATGTATGCAATTGTATCAATATTTCTTTATAACAAGTAATCAGTGCCAGATCTAAGCCGATTGGATTCAATTGGGCCTCACGCTTGTGGTGCCCCCCTTGAGGCAAAATGAAATCATTAAAAGGCTAATAAACGAAGAATAATGATTTAGAACAGCTCGGAGGATAAAGTAAACCTAAAACCTCCATATCAAACACTAGAAGAAGAAGAAGAAGATAATGATTTAGATTTATTATTATTTTTTACACTTTAATCTTCCATTATTAATTTTTGCTGTCACAAAAAAATTTTTCTTGAAAAAACTGAATGTAAATGAATCGACTTTATTTTATCTCTTGGAACATGTGGGACAAATTTATCTGTTTAAATTAACACTATTTTTGTAGAGTCCAATGTATTCTTAGAAAATATTTTCAGAATATTAGTTAAGTACTGAAATCAAATGACTGAAATAAATTAACGGTGGATAAATCTTTTTTTAATTAGAATTTAAGTACACTTATTATATGGGTATGTTGCCAGAAAATATCGAAAAAAGTTTCACAGTTTAAATGAATAAAAGAAGATTATTAGTTGATCTTGAATTTATGACTGAAGTAGATGAAATTCGCATTTTTACACATAAATATAAGGTCGGAAGAGTCTTGGCAATAAGAAATGGGCTATAAGTGGAATTTGCATAATAAGTGAGTATTTTTTAAAATATGATATCCAATGAGTGAATCATTTTGATATTACCAGGAATATTATTAAAGATTCTACTGTTATTATTGATAATTGATGAAGTTATAGTCAATCGCAATAATTAGTTTATAATCAGTTTAAAGTAAATCATTCAAAAACTTCACAGATCTTGATTTTACCTGGATAAATATGCAGAGAATTTTAAAATGTTCAAGTCACTTAAAAATTATTGCTCAAATCTGCTCAAAATATAATTCATCAGATAAACAGTTTTTTTATTTTTATTATTTATGACCCTGAATCAATTATATTTTGCACCTTGTTTGACAAAATTATTGATTTTTTTAAAAGTTTCTTTTAATTTTCTTAAATAGGTATTAATTTAATCTTTTTGTGTATTTTCATGTTGATTAAATTTGTATAAAACGAAAAGACGAAAATCTCTCGATTATGACATATATATCATAATAATAATATTTTGCAATACGTTTGTTATTTGTTGAAATAAGTAACATTCCGTCAAACAAAGTGCTTTGATACAAGTAAACTTTTTACTTATTGTCATTGATAAGCAAATTAAATATATATTTGACTATTTCGAACTCATCGATAACGTTGATTTCTGTATTTTTATTGAAAAATACAAAAATCAAAGAAACAATTTCTAACGTATATTTATGCATCCATAGTCCACACCGATATCTTTAGCTGGACGCATTTGTGTCCATAGCAGTCAAAGGATACATTAAAAAATCGTATTTATTTATAAATTAAAAAATCGTAATAAGTAACATTTATTTATAAATGTTACTTATTTTAATTATACATATAAGCCATATTTTGAGGGGCCCCGTGAAAAATATCCAATCGGGACGCATCCTTAATCCAGCAGTGCAAGTAATATATGCAATTTTAACGATTTCAGTGTTGCTTGAATTGAACCCCATACTTTTCAGTGTTTAGTGCAAGAAACGTTCTAATATTTGTTATATATATTTATAAAACTGGAAAATTGGGAATTTTAATAATGTTTAACTGTATGAAAATGATTTACAGTGAAACCCCACTCGTGCGTTCCCGTATCGTACGACTTTCCCGCTTTAAACGTCTAAGTAATTTTTCATTACATTGTAGAATATAAACATTCATAAATTATATTGAAAAATATTATACTAAAGAATATTTCTTGCTTAAGTGTTGTCATTTGAATTGAATTATCATATTTTCCCTGATGTCAAAACATATTTTTTTCTATAATTTTCTATAAATTATAAGAAAGGTTTAACTTTGTTGGTATTACTCATTTAATAAACTATGGAATCAATATGTAATACAAATGTTTTGCTTATTAAATGCTAAAATAATATATTATAAAAATTCTCTTTTTTAATTTTTTTGTATAATATACTATATTATATTTTCATGTTTGTTTAAAAAACATTGGCTAAATCAGCACTTCTCTGAATTTAATAAACTGTAAATCTTATTTTAATTAAAAAAATAAAATTTTCAGACTTCCAAATCATAATGATTTTATTTCTGTTTGAAAAAAGATATATACAGTATATTAATATATACATTGAAGCTGATTATAAGGAAATCTATGGGACTTGCACTTTTTTGTCCCATATAAATGATGTCCCTAATATCCGAATGCGCAACAAATTGGTGTGTCATCAGATGGGCAGTTGAAGAGTTTTCAACTAGGGTTGTTATTTCAGTTTTAACCGAATATCAGTTATTTGAGTTGTGTAATTATTTGATTATCGGTTATGGATTTTGTATCTGAGGTTACATAAAATGGGAAATAAAATAATTCTAGATATTACGTACTTATATAAATGAGCAGAAATCCTGTCATTTAATCTCATAAACTTGGAGTGTAACTCTAAAACTTCTATGAACTTATATAACAAATTATTAGATGGCGCCATTTTTAGAGCATTGTGCCACCTACGGACTTTGTCTTTTTAGAGGAACTACAATTTTAATTTAATTTGTATTCTTTAATTTTTAAATTATTAATAATGACAAAAAATTTTGAGTTGAGATATTGAGAGTAAAAAAACAACAAATTGGCTTTTTATGATGTTTTTGTTATTTTTAAATAAATTACACTGATGGCTGGCTGAGGTAAAGCAGGATGAAAAGTAGGTCATCAGAAGGGAGAGTACAGCAAAATGAAAAATTATTTCCCTTATAGCCAAATTTTCCATTATATCCAAATCCACTATATCCAACAAAAAATACACACAAAACATGGGTTTTTTGCTGGGACCGGACACATTTGTCCCTTATATCCGAATTTCCCTTATAGCCAATTCCCTAATAACTGGCTTCAACTGTATATGTTTTATATAATACACTTTAATTACCTAGTTTATAAAAATGATGCTTCCTGAAAAATGCTTATAAATTAATTCTTCATAAGTTGAATTAAGTTATCATTGATTTAAATAGGAAAAATTATATTTTGTTTTCGAATTCCAAAATGTCACTCATTTTTCATTGAAATATTCTGAAATATGATGTAATTATGTAAAACTACAAGGATGAATACTAAACAAAGGATATCATCAATTGTTACAGCACTGAAGACATAACAGAGTTAAGTAGAAAGCAGGATGATCTTATATCACCCCATGCTTAAATAAAAGATTCTATCATCTGATGAAATATTAGCATTCCTCTTGTCTAAAGATAGGGAGATATAAGATCAATCTTATTTTTCTAGTTAATCCTGTTGTGTTACTTGATGTTACCAGTTTGTAACATCAAGTAAAGACTATTGTCTAAAAATAATTTTGGTAAATAAATAATCTTCAGGTCCTCATGAAGCTAATTGTAGAGAGCACAAAATAGCAATTGCTATTTTGTGCTCTTTAGTGAACTATAAGTTGAAAGTTAAGTAGTGTGTAGTAGCTTTAGATTTTACTAAGCTAATTGTTTTAAACTAAATAGTTTCATATATTAGCTGACATTTAAATTAGAAGTTAGACACCTTATCTGAAGAAAAATTCATATCAGGTCTGGACAATGATTTCAATGAATAGTTTAAATTTTAGTTTGGATATTACTTAATAGATGGAACCATTGCAATTAAAATTAAATTTTATCATTTATATATTTAGAGCTTCATTTGCAAGGATCATTTGAATATTGGATGCATTTAATGTATCAATCTATATTAACAATATTCATAACAGTACTAGTTTTTTTTTTTTTTATAAATCAATAACAATCACGAATTTGTTTTTTTTTTTTTTTTTTTAGTTTTTATTAAAATATTTATTTTTTCTACTATTCAAAATTATTATTGCCTTATATCAAATATTTTTATTAATTTTAGAATGGAAAATTCTAAAGAACCTAATGAATATAATTTTGATGGAGATTCTGAAAATCAGAATAGTCCTTTAATGCTAGCAGTAAGTCATTCAGATCCAGAAAATGCTAATTTTGCTCATGAACTTCTTAGAGAAGCTTATAAACATATTGGAGATGTTGACGGTGAATATGGTTGCCGAAGTATGGATGTAAATACTAAATCAAGTCAAATCAGTTATTATATAAGAGAGAAACAATGGTCTAAATTACTTGCTCTTCAAGATATTTATCTGTCTGAATCATCCGATATGTCAAATATTAATGTATTAAAGGTAAATTCATTTTATATTAATATACAATACTATTGATAATATTTTAATGTGTGATTATTTATATATAATATAATTTTATCTTAAAATTGGAACTCCTTTCCCTTCGGAATTTCTTTCCTTCAGTCCTTTAACTATAAGTTAAATGAAATTGTATCATCATTTCTTTATTAAGTTTACAAAATTAGTTATTTAAGTAATAATCCTACAAAATTTCCATAATGAAATTTCCCAAGAGAAACTGTAGTATAGAAATACTTAAATTTCTTTGAGGAACTCCAGCATTTCAATACTGAAATTTAGGATATGTTCTCATAGTAATGTTATATATATTTAATTTTACATAAATCAAATTTACCTATATAAATTTTTATATAATAATAATAATAATAAAATTTAAAATATTATATGCCATATATAGAGGCAGTCCCAAGTTATATAAGTGGATTGTTCCATGAAACCCTAAGTAAATCAAATCTAAGTATATTGGAGCATATTATAGAGATTGGTATTATATAGGAGCATATTATAGAGTACTACTGGGTCACAAAGACTTAACATTAAAAATAGTTATATTAAAGAATAAGCACATCAGTTCATCAAATACCATGTGACTGTACATGGTCAAGCAGTTGCTTGCTATCTTGGAGGATTGGAATTCAGTTCCAAGTCCTACACCTTCAGGTTTTTCTGGAGGAGATGGGTTTGGGCCTGGCTCATTAATTAAAATTAACCCACATAAGTACAGATCTACTTATGTTGGATCTACCAATAGCTCAGGGATTGCTAGTATAGTCATTCAAAAGGAAAGTATATGATATAACTAAAATAATATAATATAACATATATAAATTATATCATATTATAATAGTTTTATGATGTAATAAATTTCTTATTGACAATTAACTATCAATAATAAAGTTATTGAGAATGATAGTAATTATCATTATGGTATTATCATAATTATTGATTATTGCAATATAGTAGTGTAAAATTGCAATATATTACAGTTATAAATTATAATAGTATTAATTATAAGGATTTTTAAAATATTTTTGCATATCAAAATTTTTTTTACATAAAATTAGATGTACGTAAATCATAGAGATCCTTTATTTGATTATTTTTTTATTTTTATAATAGCCATTTAATCATTTATATATGTGTATTGTATTATATCATTATTTCTATTATTAGAACTGACAAATACCATTATTCTTTGTATATTAGACTTATTTTATGTAATTGTTGAAGTTATGAGAGAAAATATTGCCATATTTTCTTATAATGGAAAATATATTCCTATTTTCTATATTAAAATATGACTTATAAAATCTTATTGCTTAATGGTCTCATCCTCTTTTTGAAATTATTAAAAAATTCAATATAGAATTTCACATTATGGTAGATTTTTTTCATCATATTCAAAAAGGAAACATGTACAATATTTCCAGCATGTAGAACACTGTTATCTGTTGCTTTGTCCTACTACTGTTTTATTAAATACTGAAGGCAAAGCTCTAAAAAAATGCAATTTAGATAGGAAAAATACAATAGATTTTTCAATATAAGAATTCCCCAACTTAAACAAATCCAACTTATATAAATTCACCTGTATGTAAAAAATATTAACATGCAAAATATTTTAAAAATCATCTTTATAATTTAATATATAGTGCTGTATTATAATTTTGCAAGATGTTATCACAACAATGGTTATAATAATGTTATGATGAAAGTTAATGATAAAATGAATAATTAACATTCAATAGTAAAATTATCATACACTGTAATAGCTATTGTAATATGATGCAAATTGTACATATTTATCATATTACAATAGTTATGCAGTATCTTTCTTTGGAATTGGGGTAATAATTTAATTATGCAAATAATATATCAATTTTATCATAATAATTTGCTTAGTAAAGAACTACAGGTAGGCCTCGATTAGTGCGAATAATGGGTTCTACGAATTTCTCATACTATTCGAAGTATTAACTATATGTAAAATATGGTAATTGGTTCTTGCTTTGTGAGATCCCGGCCATTAGCCAACCTCACAATGAATAACCACAATACTAACTGTTTAAGAAATATTTATTTTCATATTTTACATCATTGGTCATCATCTAAATTAATAACTTACCAGGAATTGCTTCTCATACCATCATCAAACCAACCGCCAAATCGAAACCAAAAGAGCAAATCGAAAGCGGAAGTTGAGTGCCGCTTTTATGTCACTCAATCACATCAGTTTATTGCTCTAGCATAATCACTAACCTCTTCTTTTTTTCATTACCTGTTTTATCATCAAAAGTGTTCTTCCTTTTATCCATTTCGATACTTCTCAATCATATCCATTTTTTGCTCTAGCATAATCACTAACCTCTTCTTTTTTTTGTTTCTTGTTTTATCGTCAAAAGTGTTCTTCCTTTTATCCATTTCGATACTTTTAAACATCATCAAAAGTGTTCTTCCTTTTATCCATTTCGATACTTTTTAAAAGAAAATAAAAGTGTTCTTCCTTTTATCCATTTCGATACTTTTTAAAAGAGAAAAATCAGAAGTGTTCTTCCTTTTATCCATTTCGATACTTTTTAAAAGAGAAAATTTTGTACTCTACTGTATATATACGATGATAAAGCTGAATAATAGTAATGTTAAATAGTTAACAGCAAAAAACCCATCGGCAAATTATACGATAGCAAAGCTAAATAATAGTACAGTAATGTTAAACAGTTAGCTTTTATCCATTTTGATACTTTTTAAAAGAGAAAATTCTGTACTATACTGTATATATACGATGATAAAGCTGAATAATAGTAATGTTAAATAGTTAACAGCAAAAAACCCATCCAAAAGCTGAATAATAGTAATGTTAAATAGCTAATGGCAAAAAAGCCCATAAAGCTAAATAATAGTACAGTAATGTTAAACAGTTAATAGGAAAAAGCCAGCCAATTAATAATAATGTTAAATAGCTAATGCCAAAAAGCCCATCTTTCTGGTGTTTCACCACAAAGCCAAGTGACTGTTCTTGGACTGCTCCTCGTCTGGTTTTACTAATCAAAAATTAACATTAATTTGTTAATTGACATCATAAAAGGGACGGATCATTTGTTAATAAGACTGGTCTATGCTTACAATTCGCATTAATTGAATATTTGCTTACACTAACTGAAAAACGGTATCATTTTTATAAGTCGCACTAATCAAATAAAACTCACACTAATCGAGGCCTACCTATAGTTGCTTGACAAATTTAATAAATATGTGTATTATTCAAACTCGCACTAATCAAGGCCTACCTGTATATCAGATTTGAATTCGCACTAATCGAGGCCTACCTGTACATAAGATCGGAAGAGCGTCGTGTAAACTAATCGAGACCTACCTATATTTCATATTTCTAAATAAATAATTGTTTCCTTAACCAATTTTGATGAAACTTAACTCTATATTATGATTTTTCTAAAATTTAGAGGGCTGTTATAATTAAAAAATGTAAAAATGGGATGTGCTTGTCACGTGCTTTCTTTTGACAAGAACAAGCGATAGCGGCTCACAGCAGCATCATTAAAGCCTCGGTCTACTGTCCCGAATAGACGAGTTCGATTCCGATCTAGAAAAATATTTTTTTTTGTTCTTTATCGCGTTTTCAATTTCGTTTAAAATTTAAACATTGCATATAAAGAACACCACAGATTAAAATGTTTTTCAGACAAATGTGCAATTTGATCTGTTCATTTCAGAAAATGTTTTTCAGACAAATGTGCAATTTGATCCGTTCATCCAAACATTCAAAAATATTAGAGATTACTTGCTTAATACGAAAGTATATTAAAAACAGCTCATTAGCAAGTATAGATTTTTTTTTTTAAATCTATACTTGCTAATGAGCTGTTTTTAATATGATCTGTTCATTTCAGAAAAAAGAAAACTTTTTCGAATAAAATTTATGATATTTGTTGTCTTAGATTAATTGAAACAGAAACTCTTAGTTTCAACATTTATAAAGTGTCCATTTATTATTTTATAGTGCTCTGCTTCTCTCAACATTTCACATATACAAATTGCGAAAAGTCGTATTTATTCCGGAATTGTTTCCGTTTCTTCCTGTTGGTTCGCTACAGAAACAGATCCTGTTTCTTCGTAACGTTTGCAGATATTTGTTACAGTTCGTGTGCTTATTTTAAACATTTCGGCAATTCGTTTGACACTTTTCCCTTCCTCTCTTATGTTGAACAATTAACTTTCCAATGCTATTGTCGATTGGTTTGGGCATAACTGTCGTTGGTTATTTTATATATACACAAAAAATGAGATTCGTAATCCTTCGCGCAGTCAAAAGAAAACTTTCGCTCACACTTGTAAGTCACTTCCGAATTACCCATAGGGAGCAGTTCAGCAACTTATCTCTTGATTACGCGTATAATTATATCGATACTGTGCACCATTTGTGTTACATTAGTAACAAAATAGATTAGTTTATTATTAATAACACAAAAATTCCCTACAGAACAGCCAGAAATTATCTTACTGACAACATATTTGAGCACGTGACGTAAAACTTATCTACCTCCAATGATAAGGTAAAACCTTAATGGAATCGTCCCACACTAAGCATGTTCGAATAGACGCCTGGAAAAAGTAATCGCATTGGATTGAAGTAGTGTAAGGAAGCCGAACAACTTTGACCTGCAGGCAAAACTTTATGGACCAGACTGTACAGTAGAGTCTCCCTAATCTGACACACGTAGTTCCAGGGTTTGTCGGATTTCAGAGATTTGTTGGATTATTGGATATTCAGTGAAAAAATGGAATTACACAAATGAATACACTCAATTTATTAAGACTTTCCTATCACTGCTCCTGCTGTTCAAATTTTTCACAAACCTCTCAATTTTATTCTGATTTTTTTTAATGTGATTAAATAGTGGTACGTCCAATACTATAAAATGAAGTCAAATCACTAAACTCTTCTCCCAACTCAATTTTTTAAATTATTTCTGCTTTTTTGACCACAGTCAATATCTTGTGTTTTCATTTTCGCTTTTTCCGATTTGTGACATTATGTAAAGATAAATAATAAACACTGATACAATAAAAACACTATTTTACAGTAAACAGTGTACTGAACTTAAAAATTAGTCCAGTTATAATGCCTGAACAATGAATGAATAGTGATTGACAATTTGTTTGTGACAGTTTGCAGAGTATCTGATTACTGGAAGTGTTGGATTACCGAGACTCAGCTGTATAACAATGCACATATCTCTTCAACTCCATATTGATGATGTAAAGTCAAGTGAAGTAACTTAATAATCAATTCTACAGTGCTAAGTAAAAAACAGTGTGTTTAGATTAAAAAAAAATAGTTTAATTTTAAAGTAACTGTTTATTTTAAAATTTTCATTGTGTCATATTGTGATGTATTTGGTTGCATTAATAGCAATAAGATAATGATAGGAATAAGATTTTATCAACTTCCTAAAGATTACAAATATAAAGATAAGTGGATTTTGTTTAAAATCTTTAACTTAAACTTTAACTGCTTAATCTTATAAAATGATACAAAAATTGATTAATCTAGCATTACTAAGCAGGAATAACACAAAAACAGTTAATGTTAATAAACTAAATAATTAATTTATTTTATTAATATTAATTAACATAAACTGTTTAATTAACATAGTTAATTAAACAGTTAATAACACAAAATGCTAAACCCTAAATCTAACATAAACAGTTTAGCTATAAACCAGTGCTGTCCAAAAGGTGGCTTGCCAAGCCATTTTGTGCGGCCCTAGAGGCTTTCACGATTTGTGATATAATATTACAGTGGGTGATCAGTTAACAAACGGTTTGGATAACAAACACTTTTGTAAAAGATTTTTATGTTCAGATAACAAACACTTCACAGAACAAACTGTGGGACCCACGGACTGACGGAATGACAGATTGGCCAGATGGCCACGTGGTAAAGCTATGGCTTACCATCCTGGAGGATCTGGGCCCACTTCTCCAATTTTTCAGGAGGGATCTGGACCCTGTCTGTGAAACCCATCCTTCAATCTTCCGGTTGACCCCATCATGGGTGTTGGTCAGCTTGTGATGATGGTGGATCTATAAGTGGCCACTCCTGTCATTATGCTCCAGATAAAAATATTCCATGAGGAATGTTTTTATCTGGAGCATAATGACAGACTTAGATCTTGCGCATTCATGGAGATATGGATAAGGATGGGAGAACAGTAGTTTTCCCTGATTAAAATGAACTCTGAGATAACTTAAAACAAATCAAAGATTTATTAAAGAAATTAAGAGAGATTTTACAACATTTTGGTCTTAGAATGCACCCATACCAAGATTGAGGTCACAATGCTATTAATCACTTCCGAAAAAAACCTAAAGAAGAGAGAAAAGCAATCAACATTGGACAGATTCTTTAATGGAAAATAAACATTATAGATTATAATGCAAGACTATGTATGTATATATTATGATTATTACATATAATTAAACAATGTAAGAAATTATTTAATTTTTTTATTCATTTTTTTGGGTCCCTAGAACAAATTAATCAAATTCTCATAAAAACCTATGGCAAATGGATGATCGGTTAACGAACAATTTGGATAACGAACATTGTCTTAGAATGGATTATGTTCGTTAACCGATCACCCACTGTACTTTTTAATGTTTTTTACACATTTGTTTATTACTTTTTTTTAAGAGATTAATAAAAAGAATCCTAAAATTGAATTGTATTAACTCAATTAATTACGTTCTTAATTATTAGTAATTATTTAATGATCAACAATCTATCGATGACTTTCTTAATTATTAGTAATTTTTAATTATCAACACTATCAATGACGCATCTTTTATAAGACTATCAATCACATCAATTTTAGTTTTAGTTATTTCCGTTTAAAGTTTTGAATTGTGACTATATTTTAAAGTTATTTTTTGGTTTCTATAACACTCACCATTTCAGTGATTGTCTGATTCTGTTTTAATTTTATTTTACATTTTTAATTTAATTTTATTTTTATTTTACCGTGAGTTTGTTGTATTTATGAAATGAGTGAGAGAAAATATAAATGTGTGTTTGTTTAACAAACTTTTTCCTAACTTTTGTGATTTTGTTCCGAAAGTAATATCAATGTTTGTTAATACTTATTTGTGTGAAACTGCATTTTCTAACATGAAGATAATTAAGAATAGATTCAGAACCTGCCTTGGAGATTCTTCTTTTTTACATATTCTGCAGCTAATTACAATAGGAATGGATGTAAATATTCAGCCCTTGTAAATGCTGGTGCCCACTCTGATTTATCACATTGAATAGGTACTTACATACTTTTTTATATTTTTTAACTGTTTATATTTTATAACTCTTTGTTAACATGTAACATGTTTATTGGATGCAGTCTTGTAAATATAATATTGTAATAAGGTTTTTTAATCTGGAAATATAATTTGTTTCCAAAAAGCATTATATTTTTGCATTCCATTTGTTGAGACAATAGTTTGTCAAATACCAAATCCCCTCCCCTTTTTTGTAACTGCAGTCCTCCATATCTCTAGTGAACACAGCTATGGCCCTCAGATTCATTATAATTGGACAGCACTGGTATAGATTGTAGCATATAATATGTTTAGCATCTAAATGTTATTTGCTTTTTAAGTTTTTTCTATTAATATTGTTAAGAAACCTGTATCTATTTAAAATTAATGTAATAATTTTTGAATTTTTATATTTGTTTTAAGAATATCTTGTAAGTTCATAAGATGTTTGGTTTGTATTTCAGTTTCCTTACTATATAATTTATTGTACTGATGATGGAATTTCTAAAAATACTTCATTTAATAAATTGTTTGTGTTATTTCCTGCTCAATAATGCTAAATTAATCAAGCTTTGGATTTTGTTTATATTTACATATTGCAGTACTAGAAGTATGTATATATGTTACCGCCAAAACCCGAAATTAGTTAAAACCCAATTTGCCTAGCTGAAACTAATTGGAACAAAGCCTGTTCGTGAATACTAATATTAACTAGTCAATACTAGAATTCACTACATTTGTTAGAAACTTCTGGTTTTCACTAAAATTTCCTAGTTAAAACTCGATATGTCTAGTGAAAACTAGTATTACCTAAAAATTCTTTTACGAGGATAAGCCTGATATCTTCCTAATCCTGCATTAGGGGGAAAAAATAAAAACCTAGTAACAGAAATATACAAAAGAAAATATATATATGAATCGTATAGTAACTAAAATTTACAAAAGAAATATATTTATGATGTACAAATAATTATGGTGGTGTTGGTGTAAGTCTGATAATCTCTAAATTATAAACATCCCGAAATTGAAAATCTGCCGGAGCCTTGGTAGTCTAGCTGGTAAGGCGTCGGGATGGTAACCCGAAGTCCCTGGTTCGATTCCAGACCAAGGCAATCAGGACAGTAACCCGAAGTCCCTGGTTCGATTCCAGGCCAAGGCAAATTTTTAATTTCGGGAAATTAGTAAAAATTATAGTTCAATTATTAAATAATAGATGGCCCATCTTAACCTATAAATTTAAATTATTAATTATTAATCTAACAGATGGTGGCACCATAACATAAATTTAAAATAATTATTAATTTGGCAGTTAATTCAAAAATAAACCACTGGGGGAAGTTTGGCTAGATTAGAATTATTTGAATCGCGTAAATCCCCTAGTAAAATGAATATTATGATTAGTTATCTGATTTGAGCCAAGTCTGTCTGCCTGGATTTGCCATAGAGGGCCCGTGGCTAGGTCTAACCCGTCCGAAAGCGCTGGTGTCAGCATAAGTTCGATAATCTCTAAATTATATACATCCCGAAATTGAAAATCTGCCGGAGGATATTCTCTAAAAATTATATGCATCCCGAAATTGGAAATCTGCCAGAGCCTTGGTAGTTAGCTAGTAAGGCGTCGGGATGATAACCCGAAGTCCCTGGTTCGATTCCAGGTCAAGGCAAATTTTTAATTTTGGGAAATTAGTAAAAATTAAAGTTCAATTATTAAATAATAGATGGCACCACCTTAGCCTAAATTTAAATTAATAATTATTAATCCAACAGATGGTGGCACCGTAGTGTAATTTTAAAATAATTACTAATTTGGCAGTTAATTCAAAATAAACCACTGGGGGAAGTTTGGATAGTTTAGAATTATTTGATTTTAAAATAATTACTAATTTTTGGCAGTTAATTCAAAATAAACCACTGGGGGAAGTTTGGATAGTTTAGAATTATTTGAATCGCGTAAATCCCCTAGTAAAATGAAGATTATGATTATTTATGATGTACATTATTTGTTTCCAAATGGAAACTGTTATGAGATTTACAGTTTCAGAGAATTCCTTTCTTTTTCCACAAGCATCTTTTTGAAATGCAATCTTTCTCACAAACAAATGTGTGAACCATTGTGGTGCCATCACCGGTTTCCTAGCATTCTTAAAGAAATATCTTTATCTGGTATATCTTTGGACATCAGGAACTTCTCCTGACAAATGTCAAATTCTGATCTACAAAAGTATTTTCTTTTTATAATCATATTTTGGGCATTCTCTAATTAGTAACAAATATGTAAAAAATACAAAATCTACCTGCAATATAATTTACCCACCTTTCCATCCTTAGTTCCGATTTTGTGCAGATCTTCATTTTTTTAGCACAACTTTGATTATATTTTGAAAATCTGCCTTTGTTCTGTCCATAAACAGGGTTGGAATTATGACATTATCTCCTACTTCAACAGCGAGTGGGTGGCATTGGAGATACGTTTCATTTTCTTGGCCTGTTTAGACAAATTTTCGAAAGCTTCTCTCCTGGCTGATGTGATTGTGTTCCACTAGGACCAGCCTCATGTTCTTCAGCAGTTCTCAGCTTTGTTCTATTGCGCATTCATCTCCTCGATGATTCTCTGGAGTTCATCCTCATCTACAATGTTTTCGAGAACATCTGATGGAAATGCTAAAATCGCGAGCCCTATTCTTGAGTCTATCCCAAATGTGGCTCGATAGGGTGAGTGTTTTATTCCAAAATGAAAAGCTCGATTTTTCATAAACTGAACAAATCGAAGGCCTTTAAGTAACTGCTTTTAACTAGCAAAAATTGTAAATAACTCCAAACAAAGCAATTTTTCCTTCAATTCCAGTTTTTCCTAAAATGTCTTACAAGGGGAGGTTCAGACATTCAGGTCACCGATTTTTTTGAAATTTTGCATCATTGCAAAAAAATGATGTATATCCTTTTTCGACTGTAACAGTTACACAAACTAAAATGATATAAACATACGCATATATATTCAAGAAATAATGTATTTAGCCATTGAATAAAGTTGTATTCTGGGTCTCCGGAACGAATTAATCACTCATTAAATTCTATAGTAAATCGATGATCGGTTAACGAACATTTTCTTGGAACGGATTATGTTCGTTAACCGATCACCCACTGTACTTAGATATGTATTTCACATATTTCACATATAAGCTGGATAAGTTGGAAATTTTGTGAGGAACAGAATTTTCTCAAAAAAAATAAAAAAATACGATTTACTGAAAATGTGCAAAAATTTTCTAACTCGTACTCAGATCCAATATAAAAATAAAAATCATCACAGACTTTAATAAAATAAAAAGCAAAAAATATCAAAATCATTTTAAATGAAATAACTTTTGCATTTTTAAAATTGAAAAGGAAAGAAAACTTAACATATTGTTTTCAAAAATTAAAACATTAATAAAATAAAAAAACAAAAAATATCAAAATCATTTTAAATGAAATAATTTTTGCATTTTTAAAATTGAAAAGGAAAGAAAACTTAACATATTGTTTTCAAAAATTATAAAAAAAACCAGACTAACCGCAAGATTCTGAAATTTTATGATTAAAACATTATACATTATAGATTTAAAAGATTTTTCTAGAATACATTTAAAATAATTTAACAAAATGCTAAATCTAATAGATTTTTTTGTATTATAAAAATATTTTCATGAATTTTATTTATTCAAAGTTTATTACTGTCCTATTTAAATTGGAGTTACATTTCTATAATTGAAGGGCTGCTCGGAATAAGGATGTAACCAACAAAGTTGGCAAAAATGAGATATTGGTGGAATAAGGGTATACCGTCGATGCTTTATACAGTGGCGCACTCTGCATGCCGATACATAACCTACATCGTAAGTTGTTGATAGTTGAAAATCGCAGTCCGTGGAAATAGGATGTAACATCAGTCAATTTAACATTTTGTTAAATTATTTTAAATTCATTCTAAAAATTGGTGCCAACTAAAGTCACATGACTTTAAACAAACAATTAAAACTTACTACCAGTATTGCAACTTTTTCCAGGTATGTCGGCAGTGTAGCCACTTCGATTTTAATACCTCATATCAGAATAAGTGGAAATAGGCAATAGTTGCAGTAATGGTTATAGGCAGAAAATATCTTAGTATTTTATACAGGAATCCATTGATTAGCGCGTGTTTAAATAATGCGGTTTTGATTAGTGCGCAACAAAAATTTGACACTATCTCTTGATATATGCGGTGCCAAATTTGATTATTGCGTTTCAACAAATGAAATTGTTTTTTGAAAACAGTCTGAAGCGTTGACAACTGATTCTTGGGGATTACAGTCTATATGATTACAACACTAATAACTTTATTTTTTTAAATACTGTTAATATTAGACTTTTGTCATCTAATTGGTTATATTTTAAATTCGTTCGTAATTGAATTTATTAATAAATTTAGCATGAATGGCAACTACCTAATAATAGTATTACAGTATATAACCAGCCTTGCCTTCAATACATCTCCAGTAATCGATTCTACGAACCTGCAATTACTTTTTACAAAATTTTTTCAATTTTGTAAAAAATATTTTATTTGTGAAAATTAATTTTTAATTCTTTCTATAAGTTTTTAAATACCTATACTTATTCCTCAACGATTTAAAGTATATGTAATGCAATACAGATACATGACAGAGGGAAAAAAACTGTACATATTTATAATTTTGATATCTTCCTGGATTTATTATAATAATAATAATTTTTACAGGTGTCAGCCAATACCGAAGGTGGATCTTGGATAAAATTCGAATATCGACTGCCAGAAGGATTAGATATCAGTAAAATAAAGCAGAGCATAACCAATGACAGGTTGATCATCGAAGGAAGGAAATAAAATGGCGGAGGAGGACAAAATCCAAAATTTTTTACCAAAATTTACTTTCGATTATACCATTCGTTTGTTTAGCAATGTTAACAAAATAGAATTCTTATCATCATTTTATAAATTTGAGATATAATTTATTTTATATAATTTGCTCTTTAGTAGTTTTTTTTCTGATGCCCTGATCTCGTAGACCAGATGGTAGATGAATTAACATATTTACGCATGATTACGGGTGAGTTCCAAACCTCAACATTAAATCATCAGTGATTAGTCTCTTTAGACGTCAGTAATAACTAACCATACAACTTCTTAACCATCCGGCCCCCCTCCACGGATGTTGGTGCAGCCTGTGGTTGGGACTGGTCCCGCTCCCTTAGTAATCTCCCTGATTGGAAAAGGGACGTAAAATATGCAAAAAAACCATACAACTTCACAACGCTATAAGTCGTTTCCACATAAAGAACAGAGCCGACACTCCAAATTAGATATCAATGCGCCGGAAACTAATTTGCAATGCAGTTTCAAACAGGGGTCGAGAAATATGTTTTACTGTACTTATCTTTCAAACGTTCATGTTACATAATTCTTGATTTATTTCATACAGTTATGATTAAAAAGTATGAATAATAATCAATTTATTCGTAATCTTTAAATAATATTTGATTGATTTAATAATTATTTATTAGATCCAATCTAATGGAATATTTATTTATACTTTTCAATCTTATAAAAACTGGATATTGCGGTGTTTTTTAAAAATATTTTAAAGTATAAAAAGCAATTAAACGCGGAAAAACGTTATTTTATTAAAAATATAATACAATAAAAAGTTCTGTTACAGATACTCATCACTTAACATTTCTATCCGGCTCAATGAATTGGAGTCATCACAATCGGATGTGTTTGATGTTCCGAAATTAATACACTGCGGAAACACTTCATTTTCAGTAGATAAATCTAATTCTTAAAATTTTTCTTCTAATATCTTAACATGATTCCGTAAACGACGTCCACATTGACATATCGGCGATATTTATGCCCTCTATGAAAAGTTTTTCGACGTCTTTCAACTTGAACGATACGTTACGACGGGCAACGAAATCTTTTACTTGACTCCATGCAAGTTCTATTGGATTAAGTTCTACATAGTAGGAAGGTAAACGCAGTATATTACAACCAGCTTTCAGAGCTATATTATCAACACGGTATGTTATATATTTATATTTTTCTCTTCTCACAATTTCCAATAGCTCTGGTTTCAGTTGTTCTGGCTGCGAAGAAATACCTTTCTCACTCAGCCAATTTCTAATTTCATCTTTGCGCCAGACAGTTGTAGGTGTATTTTCCATACGAACACTGTGATAACTCGTGTTATCAATGACAATTACAGAACCAGTTGGTATTAATTTAATGAAATTTTCGAACCACTCTTCAAAGCATGGTCCATTCATATCTTCATGATAATCTCCGCTTGTTTTAGATGCAAAAAGAAGAAGCGCTCTATCGACGAATCCGTTTTCATTGCCAGTATGAGCACATATTAAACGATTTCCACGTCCAACTCAGGTTTTTTAATCCCATAGAGAGTCCACGTATAAAGGCATCTCTACTCGATTTAACTGTAGTATCTTTCGAAACTTTGGAAAGAGAATGACCAGCATTAATGTAAGTTTCGTCTTGATAATAAATGTTTCTCCCTTCTGTTCGACATTGACGAATTGATCGTAAATAGCGATGTCGCCAAGCAATGATTTCGGGATTTTCCAGTAGTTTTTGATTCCCTTTTCCGTTTCTCATCGCAAAACCTATTTTTTTCGTAATGCGATACAAATATGTCATACTTAAATTAGGCAAATGTGGATCGTTATTCACTTCATGTAAAATAGCTTTCAGAATGGGAGGCTCATTTCCAAAAAAAAAAAAAAAATGATGGACTTTAACTCTTATTGCTGATCAGCATTAATGTAAGTTTCGTCTTGATAATATATGTTTCTCCCTTCTGCTTGATATTGATGAATTGATCGTAAATAGCGATGTCACCAAGCAATGATTTCGGGATTTTCCAGTAGTTTTGATTCCTTTTTCTGTTTCTCATAGATAAAAACCTATTTTTTTCATAATGTGATACAAAGATGTCATACTTAAATTAGGCAAATCTGGATCATTATTTACTTCGTGTAAAATAGCTTTCAGAGTGGGAGATCATTTCAAAAAAAAAAACTGATAGACTTTAAATCTTATTGCTGAACACACAAACTCATCGCACTTTTTGTCTTTTCTCCCCTTCTTATGTATCCTTTTTTTACCAGGAGTCTTCAGTTTACTCAAAAACGATTTCCATTCTTTCTTTGCAACATAAATGCTACAGGCAGCCACGCCAGTAAGTTTAGAGGTTAACTTTATTATCTCCTCCACTGTAGAATTTATATTTCGTTTCCGAAATTGAGAATAAACATTCAAAATAATTTGTTTTGATTGACTTTGCAAAGTTTGTCCTTATTTGTTAAACTTAAAATAACAAAACGGTGATATTGAGTCGGATGATGATTTCGACGTACTTGGTTGAACGGCCACCATTATCAAAACAAAAACCTGTACTGCGATTGGATAATTTTCAAAGGCAAAAACAATATAATTTTTATACTATAAATTTCCTTATAACATAAAATAAGGTGAAAAATGTAGTTTAAATAATTATATTAAGTTTGGGGTTGATTAATCATCACATAAACATACATTTATTTGGAACTACATATTTAGCGGAGGAAAACACGGGTGGCTAACACATAGCTCAGCTCTGTTCTTTATGTGGAAATGACTATAGTACAGGTGCTCCTCTATTTACAATCACTTGACTTATGATAATGCAATCTTACAATTGCCCTTACTATATTCTAAACTTGATTATTATCATTTCAATGGCGTTATGATAAAGCGATTGCTTACCACCTTAGAGGATCCAGAACTAATTCTGAACAATTTTACCACCTTGGAAGTCCTGGATCAAATCTATATGACTTTATTATGTTGGAGAATTCAGTTTTTCCATTGTCTATTATTACTACTGAAATTACTAATATTATCAGTCAATTTCAACTTAGAATTTCTATGATGGGATTAATTTTGATAATGCCATCATAAGTAGAAAAGCACCTGTAATTGTACAAGTGCTCTTCTACTTACATGAGGTTTAAATAACTGTTAAAGATACAACTTGAACAATTTAATATAGAACAGCAGATATCGAATGAGGTAAGTGAGGCAGTTGCCTAGGGTAAAAATTAGAGGACATGAAAATGGCAGTTGCAATTTCACAAACAAGCTTGATTATATTTATCCTGACAATATTTTGTGCTAGAGTCAAACTACAAAGACTTAATGGTGTATTTTTTAACAGGAGAGAGAAACTAGTATGAATTAAATTGTTATTATTTATATGATTGAATGATATCTGTCTAAATAAAATAAATATTTATGTATCCCTCACATTTTCTTGCATTAGCATATCACAATCAGGAGATCATAATCTCAAATATGCTTTATTTATTATTATTATTTTTAACATAGATACCACTTTATTTTTATTAAAAGCTGTAAACTTGAGATGAGAGAAGATATAGTCAAAAATACTATATAAAATGTAAATTGTGAGAAGATAGCTTCTGAGATAAATATTCCAATAGAGTTCTTAGACAAGAGAAAACAAAATGTAAAAAAAAATTAACTTAGAAAAATCAGATGAAGAGGGATTTACATTCTCAAATAAAAATGTTTTCAACACAGAAATAAAAGAATAGATGTTATAATTTCACAATTAAAATGGAGAACTGCAAAATTGAATGAAATATCTTCAGATTTTCAATTTCTGATTGCAAAATATTTAATGTCAATGGATACAGAAAATCTAAAACAAGCAGCTGTAAATTTGGCTCTCAAATATCCAATTGACTTAAATTCTGTAGAGTTTTCTTCAAAAATATGCAGCTTTAATCTTCAGCAACCATCTCAAGGCATGACTAATTAATATTATACGTTTCTCTTTCATAAATTCCTTTGATTAATTGTATAAATCTAAATAAAATTTAAAATTTTATTTCAACCAATAAACAAAGTGTCCATCTTATTACAAAAAGTTGTTCAATACAAGATAGAGAGGTGTCCAGGATATAGAGATTTGGACATATAGTAAGTAAAATATAGGCTTTTGTCTGGTTCCAGGAAAGTCGTTCAACATAGAGAGGTGTCCAACATACAAATTACAGAGATGTCCAAATACAGAGTCAAAATACAGAGATGTCCAACATGACAGTATATCAAATCCAATAATGTTGCAAACCAACAAGTTAAACTCTATCTAAATATGAAAAAAAATTTTGTAAAATTTATTTTTACTTAAATTTTTAATTTAAATTGTTTTCATTTTTATTTTTTTTACTGTGAAGGGGGCCCTTTAATTGAACAGGGCCCTGGCTATCCATAAAGACCATGCCTAAATCTGCCCCTGTAATCAGGTAAAATTCAGTTCAGTATCACTGGTACACCAATCAATTAAAATTTTAGCTTTCCCAATAAAAATTTACTTGTTGGTAAGAAAAGGGGCTCCATATTGGAAGAAAGATTCAACTAAAACCTCTATATTAGAAAAAAAAAGGAAAAACCAAGAGTCTACTAAAAAGTTTTCCTTTTATCAGATCTTCTTTAGTGTGTATGATTTTTGTGTTGTTACAGTTGATGGAGAGATTCATAATGGTCGCTCTTTGTGCTAATCTTAAGAGACCTATGCTACATATTATTACATGAATCATATTTTAAATACGGAGAATTATTTAATAGACAAAATAGGGGAGTACCAATAGGTAGTCCATTAGCCCCAATAATTGCTGAATTAATTGTAAGAAGAAAAGAACAATCAACCTTACCTATATTAAATAATGAAGTAAAAATTTACAAAAGATATGTTGATGACATATTAATTATCAGAGAGAAAAAAAGAAAATATGATGGATATTGAACACATTCTTTCCTATGTGAGCCTGGCACTAATTAAAAAAAAAAAACAAAAAATCCAATGAATTAGAAATAGATTATTTTGATCTAAAGATAAAAATTGTCAAAGATAAATACAACACTTCAGTATTTAGAAATGATACTTATCGTCCCTTATTTATACAAAGCACATCAAAAGAACCTTGGACATACAAAATGGCAGATTTTAGATCACTATTAAAAAGGATCACAACACACTGTTCCAATTATACAAATAAGATGCTAGAATTAGAATGGGTGGTTAAACAAGCAGTACTTCATGGTTATAACAACTTAATCTATAAATTATGAAAGAACATTGATAAAAAATGTAACAAAAACAAAACCAATTACGAACAAGAGAATAAAACAGTCAGCTTCTACACACTAGACATTAAAAAAATTACATTAAAATATAAAAAGAAATTAGAAGAAATCACAGGAAATAAAATTGTCTTTAACAGAAGAAATACTTTGTTTAATTTACTATGTAACAATAAAGACCGACCAGATTTAAATAAGATCCTAGGTGTTTACGAGCATCTACAGTAAACAGGAGTCAACATTAGTTGCATGTCTAGAAATTTAACTAAAAGAATCAATGAACATAAACATGACATAAAAAAAGCCATGAAAACATGGCATTAGTTCAAAAAGTGGCTATTATGAATCTCTCCATCAACTGGAATGGTGCAAAAATCATATACACTGAAGATGATCTGATAAAAAGAAAAACTAGAGAAACATTGCACATTTTAGATAAAAGAAGATCTGCAGTTATACCAATTAACAAACTCAACTCTAATGACATAAGCAAAGCATGAAGATAGTGTCTATGTAAAGGACTCTATTAGCTTAATATTACAATTTTATAAATTCATTATATATTTATTCTTAGTGCAGATAATTATGTTTATTAAGAAACTTCAAAAAAAAATTATGATATTTAAAATCATTATATTATTGTTATTCTAATGCTTACTATGCATTCTTATGTATATATTTTAAATGAATATTTTTGAATTATAGAACTTAAATTGATGAGGGTGTATACTGAAAGCACTTTTCATTAATCTAAAACAAGCAGCTGTAAATTTGGCACTCAAATATCCAATTGACTTAAATTCTGTAGAGTTTTCTTCAAAAATATGTAGCTTTAAAACCATGCAATTTCTATTATTCCAGATATTAAAACAGCAACAAGTTTTATTGCAAAGCATACATAACTATGACTTAGTACAATCTTATCTAAATATAGAAACTGATAAATTATTTGAAATACCACTGTCTTCTGATTAATAATAAAAATAGCAGCCTTTTAGACAGGAATAAGAAAATTATAAAGTTAATTGAAATTGATTTATTCAATTAACTATAATTTTCTTATTCCTGTCTAAAAGGCTGCTATTTTTGTTATTAATCAGAAGACAGTGGTACTTACAAGGGGAGGACACAGCTGACCCCGATTTTGATCCGCTTGCATATGGTGAAAATACATCAAAAATGAGTGAATACGTGTCCGAGCTTTTCATTGAATATGGCCTTCTAATAGTATTTTTTAACACTTGAAAAATCGAACTTTTGATAATTCAGCTTAAAAGCGATGCATAGATAACAGATCACCAGGTGCACAGATGACGCACTCGATAAATATGTGGCTCGTAATCTACTCAATTAAAATTTTCTTTTCAGATAGTGGTATTCTTTCTGATATATACAGGTAGGCCTCGATTAGTGCGACTTATAAAATTGATACCGTTTTTCGGTTAGTACGAGATGATTCGATTAGCGCGAGTTGTAAACACATATCAGTCTTACTAACAAAGCCAGATCAGTCTTACTAACAAAGCTCCTTATATGATGTCAATTAACAAATGAATTAAAAAATTGATACCGTTATTCGGTTAGCGCGAGAAAAGATTCGATTTATGCGAGTTGTAAACACAGACCAGTCTTACTAACAAAGCTCCAGATCGGAAGCCGAGTTGTAAACACAGATCAGTCTTACTAACAAAGCTCCTTTTAGGATGTCAGTTGTAAACACAGATCAGTCTTACTAACAAAGCTCCTTTTATGAAGATCGGATACACAGATCAGTCTTACTAACAAAGCTCCTTTTATGATGTCAATTAGTTATTCGGTTAGTGCGAGAAAAGATTCGATTAGTGCGAGTTGTAAACGATACCGTTATTCAGTTAGTGCGAGAAAAGATTCGATTAGTGCGAGTTGTAAACAGATCATGTCTTACTAACAAAGCTCCTTTTATGATGTCAATTAACAAATTATCGATTAGTGCGAGAAAATATTCGATTAGTGCGAGTTTTAAGCACAGACCAGGTGTATTGCGAGGATTTATTAACGACACTAATCAGGGGATTACTGAATAACTAAATCACTTCAATAACATTATAATTAGAAAATATATATCTACTATGTAATCTATATCTACTCTTTAATATGTTTGTATTTTCTTCACTAGAAGGATCAATTATCAGATATAAATAAAATCTAAACATATTTACATTTCCGTAGTTCTAAATTGATTTTAGTAACGTAGAAATATTATTAACCTAATTTGTACTGTTAAAAAATTATAAGTTTTTTCATTAGTCAATAAATTTAATTTTAAAAAGCGCATTATGAAAGTAATACATAACTTTAATAAGCGAAACTTTTTTGAAGTAGAGATAATAAACTTTAATATCGAATAATGAGAGTTCACGAGAACCTACGAAAGAACTTTGCCAATCGACAAAGTCTACTTGAAAAAGAACAAGTGGCATCGAAAATGAAGATTTATTTTGAACTACTAACGAATCAAAATTGCCTAGGTACTGTACATATTGAGTAATTAACTTAAGTGTTTCTTATTTGATACCGTGGGATGTAAAGGGTTAGGTATAATCCGTGATCAGATATGAATGCAACTCTGTTAGTAAACCACGCCCACATGCTTTACGAGAGTTATTTATCAAAGAATTTGATAATTGGCAAAATGGAAAAGCATGTAGGCGTGGTTACACTAACAGAGTGCATTCATATCTGATCACGGATTATACCTAACCCTTTACATCCCACGGTATCAAATAAGAAATACTTAAGTTAATTACTCAATATGTACAGTACCAAAGAAAAAATTTTTGAAAATAAATTGTGTTTATTAAATGTGTACAGAATGTTTTTTCAGTAAAGTTTTTTTTACTGAAAACAAATAATTTGGGCATTAAAGGGTTAATGAAACTCCACAACCTTCATTAAAACATCAAAGTGGCCTGATTACCAAAGAGCCCTGACTTGTCCGGAGTGGACAAGTCAGGGCTCTTTGGTAATCAGGCCACTTTGATGTTTTAATGAAGGTTGTGGAGTTTCATTAACCCTTTAATGCCCAAATTATTTGTTTTCAGTAAAAAAAACTTTACTGAAAACACATTCTGTACACATTTAATAAACACAATTTATTTTCAAAAATTTTTTCTTTGGTACTGTACATATTGAGTAATTAACTTAAGTATTTCTTATTTGATACCGTGGGATGTAAAGGGTTAGGTATAATCCGTGATCAGATATGAATGCAACTCTGTTAGTAAACCACGCCCACATGCTTTTCCATTTTGCCAATTATCAAATTCTTTGATAAATAACTCTCGTAAAGCATGTGGGCGTGGTTTACTAACAGAGTTGCATTCATATCTGATCACGGATTATACCTAACCCTTTACATCCCACGGTATCAAATAAGAAACACTTAAGTTAATTACTCAATATGTACAGTACCAAAGAAAAAATTTTTGAAAATAAATTGTGTTTATTAAATGTGTACAGAATGTGTTTTCAGTAAAGTTTTTTTTACTGAAAACAAATAATTTGGGCATTAAAGGGTTAATGAAACTCCACAACCTTCATTAAAACATCAAAGTGGCCTGATTACCAAAGAGCCCTGACTTGTCCACTCCGGACAAGTCAGGGCTCTTTGGTAATCAGGCCAGAGGGAGGCCCGTGCTGCTTCCGATTTCACCTAATCTACTTGTTTGAAAAAATTCATTAAGGCATCTCGAACTGTGATAGCAAAATGCTCAGGAGCTCCGTCTTGTTGCAAGATTTTGATACCTGATATTCTAATTGCAGTGAACTATGGATAGAACCATTTCCGAAGCATATCTTCGTATGACTGTCCATCAAAAAATAAGGTCCAATAATATGCCTTGCAGTCAGGCTGGCTCAGATCATAATGTGTTGTGGATACTTCTCCATTTCCTTCGAGAAATGGGGATTGTTCTTAGCCCAAAACATAATGGTGCGATTTCTGAAATTTCGAAGAGAATGTTCGAAGAAAAGAAGCATGCTTTTCACCGCAAAACTTCTCACCGAATACGGTTATGTTACGTTACGTTAACGATAGAATATTCAGTGGAACGATGGAACGATGGAATGGAGTGGAAGGATGGAACAATGGAATATTCAGTTATGTTACGATAACAATGGTGCTCATATTTATATTCTCAACACACAATGTTCAATACATACTATGATTTAAAGCAAATGACAATATCTGTTGTACCTTTAAAAAAAAGGAGGTGTTACGCGAATTATGACTCATTCTGTAGTGCGGCGTAGGAGCAGTATAGTATCGTTTCAACGTATTTTAAATGATGAAATTTTTGTTTTTTTTTTTTTTGATATTTTCTAATAACGAATTTTTATCTAGATTTTTTTTGTGATAGGGGCGTGAATAATATCTTGCGGGAAGGGCCAGAAATTTAAGTTCCGCCACTGAAGAGACACCAATCGATAAATCAACAGTTCCAAAATTTAATACATCAATCAGAATGCATGTTATAAAACATACAAGAGAATTAATATGCAAATGGCAATAGAACTTACCCAGTAAATTATTCCCTAATATAGTGAAACCTCTCTATGTTGGACACGTTTGGTTCCTTAAAAACGTGTTCAACTTAGAGAGGTGTCCAACGTAGAGAGATTCATAAAATCAAAATTTTATGAATCTCTCTATGTTCACCTCTCTATGTAAGCACTAAATTTTTATGTCAATGCAAACATTTATTCAAATCAAATTGGAAACCTATTATTAATTTAAATAAAAAATTCAAAAATGTTAAATACACACTGCAATCTGTCAGTGCTTTCAACATAAGAACTGTCTATTTGAAAAGAACTCTAAGTAGTTTGCCTGTTTTATATTTAATTTATACTTCATCCACATATTTTCAATTTTATTTTGTTATACCAAATAGAGTTTCAACAATCTCTGGTTCATAATTAGAAAATGCTTATCATTCAAATTCCTCTACATATTCCAAAACTGTTCCATGATCATTAATTCCTCTTCCAACAAAGCCTCTATATGAATTGATCTGGATTTTCAATTAAATCACTGGCTGTAAAATTTTCATATTCATGATGGACAATGTTGTCAAAATTTGTAAAATCTACAGTTAAAATTTTATAATGATAGTTCTTAGGAAGAGCACTCAGTTCTTCTCCTAGGTCAAACTTATTGACCTCTTGCCTTAAAATTTTATAATGATAGTTCTTAGTTCTTCTCCTAGGTCAAACTTATTGACCTCTTGCATTCCTTTTTCAATGAAATCCATAAGGAACCCAGCTTTTTTAAAACATTTGTGAAACTTCTCTATAAGGGTACCCAACTTTTTTAAACATTTCTGAATAGTTAATTGTGAAACTTTTGTCATGCAAAATCCATCTCACTGCATCCAGAATAGTAATGATCAACAACTTGCTTCTTTTGGTCTAATGTCAGTTTATTTAATTTTTCTTTCAACATCTTTACGGAAAGCTTAATCACAGCAACAGAAGTAACAGCACACAATTCTTAAAGAAAAAAGTAAAATATAAACCAAACCAAAACTAGCCAATTATAGCCCAAATATTTTTTATTTTATTCCAATAAAATATTCTAGCTATAATTTGGCTAGTTTCGGTTTAATTTTTCTCAATGCTAAGTGTTTGTATTTACAATAATAAGTAAGTCATTGGCAACCATCTCAAGACATGACTAATCAATGTTATAAGTTTCTCTTTCACAAATTCCTTTGGTTAATCTTCTAAAACTTAAATAAAATTTAAGATTTTATTTCAAATAATAATCAAAAGAGGGTCCATCTTATTAGAAACAGTTGTTCAAGATACAAGATAGATAGAGGTGTCCAGGATATAGAGGTGTCCAACTTAGCAGGTTTAACTGTAATAATAATAATAATCGACTTACATTCAGTTATAGAGTTCAAATTTCGGAAAAATGATTTCTTTAATAAGAGAGTCAGTGATTATAAAATTAAATTGTCCATGAATTATTATTCATTGACAATTTGGGCCAAAAAGATATTGGGCCGAATTAATCAAATTCCTATTAAAACCTATGGTAAATCGATGATCGGTTAATGAACAATTTGGATAATGCACATTATCTTGGAATGGATTATGTTCGTTAGAACAATTTGGATAACGAACATTTTCTTGGAACGAATTATGTTCATTAACCGATCACCCTCTGTATATATATATATATCCATTATCTTGGAACGGATTATGTTCATTAACTGATCACCTAATGTATTAAGGAAACGAATATTTGGGTCGAAAAGATTGAAAACTTAATAATTCATAAAAAATTTACAAAAGTTTATTTTTTTATTTAAAATTTTTTATCTAATTGAGTCTGATTGATCACCTTTCACATCAAACAACTACCATCAGAAATAAGATTTTATTTACTACGTAGTTAGTGTTTTAAAAAATTACTGGAATTATTTAATTGATTTAACGGAAGTAGTGAACGTAGTTTAGTATACGTAAAAAACTATTCATTGTGTTATTTATTGTACAGATTCAAATATTACTTATGTTTCTAATATTTATATTCAATTACTTGGAACGTATCTTTGCGAAAATCAATAAATTATAATATTCTATTCATACCGTAATGTTATATTCAATTCATTCCTCACATGAACTTCATTTATTCTTTATTTGAATTCTTAAATATTTTTCTCCATTTCGTGCAATTATCTCTGTATATTTGTTACAAGTTCATCTTTTGACATTAATTTAAACCATATAAAACGAAAAATACGAATTAATCATATAGAAAATATGATTTTTATATGAAAAATCGATTTTATGATTCTTGTAATTTGTAAGCTTAATGGTCCGTCTACACTATAGCGAGTGAGCCAGAGATGCGCGCTTAGACGCGAAGGTACTAATGCAACGATATTATTAAAGATATTATTATTATTATTAAACGGTAGTGACCTCGTCAGCGCTCGTCAATATTAGCGCGCAAAACGCACGCGTCTATACACGCTGAGTGAACCATAGAAATTGGAGATTCACTTCCGCCTCAATTTTAGCTTATAGTTTGAATTATTGATGCATAGTTTCCATATAACATATCATTATATTTAAAAGGAGATAGAACTCCATATTTATTAGATATATTAGTATTTTTCTGCGAAATAAACAAGTGATTAATTAGGCATAGCATACTAATTGCAACATCAAAATAATCACATTTTTTGGCTATTGATAAAAGTTTAAATGTAATTTATTATACTTTACATGAATCATCGTCAAGCTTCTTTAATTAATCACTTAGTTGATTTAAAATTAATCACACAGATTTTACAAAAAGTTTTTCCTATACACAATTTATCACAATTGATGTCAGAGTAAACTAAGTCGACTGTTGTTATTGGTTAATCAGTACATATGCATGGCAATCCGTGATTACCTTCCTCCAAATACGCAATATTTCTATAATTCCTATACCATTTATTTGATCAATATTTACATACAAATAAATATGTAGTGCAATATTATAACCAGGTAAACATCTATAGGAAGATATTTAATTTTATAAAATATGTCGAATTATTCTGAACTGAATTTCAGTACATTAATGTCGAAAATATGATCTGTATGTCGATACGAATACTGAGTTTTCATATTTGAGCACTTCATTTTCGTAATAAATCTCTATCATTTTGTGTTTATATAGGAAAATTTATTTAAAAGGAAGATACCAATTGTCCAATGATGGAATTTTAAATAAATTCCATAACCACATGATTTTCTTCTTGCTTTTGTATCTATGAGAATAAGCTGCCTGCAGATGGTTAGCTCACTAATTGAATATATTAATATTTTGATATCCTTTATATTCCAGGCATAATTAATATATGCGTAATAATAATTTATACAATTTTTATAAATTGCTAACCTTCTTTACTGTATATGCTCTTTCGTGTACAATGAGAAATCGTGGTAATTCTCATCTAGTATTATTTTAACACAGATGAAGTTTGATGTGGAAAAAAAATGAAAGAATGATCGTAAAAATTTTATATCATTAAAATTTTAAGTATCTTAAATTTTCTAATGCTTACCAATGTGAAATTAAATAATATATGTTTTTAATTTTATTATATAATACTAACAAAGAACCTTCACGATTTTCTGAATCACGGTTTCCGATTTAAGAGTGCTTTAAGTCAGTGGTTTTCAATCTTTTTTTTGGCCATGCCCCATCTAAGCATCTCTAAAATCCTGATGTCTCTGTGACATATAATTTTTTTATTCAAAATATTAAATACTATTCACTTGGAGGAAGCCTAAAGACCATTAACATGGTCTAAGCAAGCTTCCAAAGAACATGGCATCCATGAAAGAAACAAATAAAAGATTGAAAGGTAGTTGAAGTACTGAGGAAGAAATCACTAAGAAATTGTTAAAAAAATAACAATAATATGTCTGTGACATATAATTTTTTTATTCAAAATATTAAATACTATTCACTTGGAGGAAGCCTAAAGACCATTAACATGGTCTAAGCAAGCTTCCAAAGAAAATGGCATCCATGAAAGAAACAAATAAAAGATTGAAAAAATAGTTGAAGTACTGAGGAAGAAATCACTAAGAAATTGTTAAAAAAATAACAATAATATGAAGTGATATGAAAAAACAGCAAATAAAGTTTCAAAACAACTGTATACATTCTGATTTTAATTTTAATAATGTGTATGTCACAATATATATTTCGATACTGTATATGAGGCTCCTAGAACAATAAGAAATTTTAAAAATTCATTCTCGTATTGCCCCTCTTAAAAATCAAACTGTCCCCTGTGGGGCGTGTTCCCCACGTTGAGAACCACGGTTTTAAGTATATTAGCAATTTATCCATATATTTTAGATCGTTGGCTAAAATTCTGAATCGAATTTATGAAGTAAATATAGAATGTGATCTGGTACAAATTTCTCAGACTCTGAAAGTCCAATTCATTTTTGAAAAATTCTCATTTTCTCTATTATATTTTAGGTTGATATAATTCGATTGGTAAAGATGGCGCTACTTGTCCAGCCAGTCCGTTTCTCTTATATAAGTAAAATCGTCTAAATATCCGACTCATTTGATTGGAGGAAGAGGAAGGTGACAATATGCTCTACTCTCAATATTAGAAGGCGAAAAAAGATCACCACTCAACTACCTCGTTGAGACTATCGAAAATGGGTTGTATGAGCGTTTAATAGATGGTTATTTAACTGGTTGAATCTGATAAGTTTGTACATTTCTTGTGAATTTTTGGATATGTTTAGTTGTCTCTCTGCATTTCTATGTATGTTTACAGGTATTTTGTTTAACACAAACCTTTATTATTGTTGCTATGTTTTAAGTTTTGTTGAATTGTTTGATAGCATCCGTATATTTAAATGATATTTTTTGGTTAATTATTATTTTTTTTTATATTTACCGATTTCATTCCGGTAATAATAGTTTAAAAATTTCAAGGATAATGATTAGCGTACCAAATAGATATAGATTTTGTTGATTTTTTTGATAGCATCCTTATATTTAAATGATATTTTTTGGTTAATTATTATTTTTTTTATATTTACCGATTTTATTCCGGTAATAATAGTTTAAAAATTTCAAGGATAATGATTAGCGTACCAAATAGATATAGTATCCTATATAAAGGAAGTTATATCAGCACCCTGTTGTAATGTTGCCAGCTTCGATAAAGTCCAAGCCATCCGCTTATGATTGTTTATTATTATAATATTCAAATAATATTTAATATAAAATAACAACAATTAACTTTCTGTAAAATATGTTTGGTTACCCAGATTCTCTTTCGTCAAATACTTGCATTAGTTATAAGATGTATCCTGTTTTATTTATTTATAAAATATTGGGTTACGATTTTGTAACTCCTTGCGATTGTATCAGACAGAGGAATATTCTACATAACACTATATTCCCAATACTGTTCTATGTCTATGAAATATTTTCGTGGATAGTTGTTTTCCTTATTCCGATTTTAAGGTATGTACCCTGTGGAAGAGCCATTTACGTATTTGGTAATTATACCGATCATGCTAATTTTACCTTTTTCTTCATTTGGTTGTACATCGCTGTACAGTACAGCATTATAAGGAGGAGGAAATTATCGTTTCATTATATGATGAATATATACGAAGGCGAAAACAAATTTTTGGAAAAATTAGAAATTTTCTATTTAGCGTTTCTTTCGTTATTATTTTTTCTGATGATTGTGATATCACTTATATCATGGATGGTCATCTATCCTCACCTTAAAATGGAGGTTTGCAATGACTTAGAAACTTTCTTTTGTATGTTTCTCATATTTTTATTTGCAACGGGGATGTTAATTCACATAATATCGGTTATAAGTTGTTGTTCAGTAGGTCTGTCGATTATGGGAAAAAGAATGGAGGAATTGTCGAAACAAATGGAGGAAGTTAGATCTGCCAATGTTGTCGTTTTGAAAGGAATTATGGAAAAGCATTTAGAAATTTGGGAATTTTTCCTGCACATAAACGAACAATGGAAATTGTTGTTTCCTATAATATATATTCATTACGTCTATGTTTCCTGCTTTTTGCTATACGGTGCCATATTTTTAAAATCCGATTTATTTTTGCGCCAGACTATCATATTCATAGCATCAGTATTTGTAACTGGATGTTTGTTAGTGGCAAGATCCTTATCTGTATTGACTTCACTGGTAAACATTTAATTGAAAAAGTTTTATTTTAAAAAGAAAATCACAAAATTATATTAATTATTGGTTATCCTTTACTAGATATATGATAATTTCATTGCAATTGGGAGATTTTCTTCGGCTCCATTTACAGTGGAATATAAATTTAGAGTAATCAAATTTTTCTTTATACTATTCTTCCTTTTTATTTCAATATTATTTATTTAATTGTTATCATTATTCATCAGATTATTGGATTCATGAAGAGATTCGGAGGAATGCCTATGGGTATATCATTTGCCGGATTTTTCTTTGTCAAAAGAAAATTTTTCATCCGAGTAAGATTTTCTTTTAACAATTTAATACTTTACTGCTATCAAAAAACATCGTATTTATTAAGAATTATATTCTTTATTTTGTAGATGGTGAGCGGACTATATTCTGTTTTTTCAACTCTCTTGAATCTGACCGGTATGGATGGACAACGGAAATGCTCTTCAAATATCATGAATTATATTTTTAAACTAAATGAAACCAAATCTTAAACGGCCTATCAGCACTTCCATAGAAAATTTAGCGTTCATCCGATTTCTATGAAACTTGATTCGCCTGTTCAGGACAATTAATATAGTACAGTATAGTAGAGTTTCTCTAATCCGACACATATGGGACCGGGACTGGTCGGATTTCAGAAATTTGTCGAATTATCGGATGCTCAATGAAAAACTGGGTTAACAGAAAGTAATACGCTCAGTTTACTAAGACTTTCCTCTCACTGCTCTTGCTGTTCAAATCTTCTACAAATCCTTCAATTTTAACCGGAATTTTTCACTTTTTCCGATTTGTGGCATTATATGAAGATAAACAACAAACACTGGTATAGCAAAAAATACTATTTTATAGTAAATATTGTACTGAGCTTAAAAATTAGTCCGACTACAAAGCCTGCGCAACGACGAATAGCGATTGACAATTTGTTTACATCACTCTCTCTCTCTCTTGCACATCGACAAGTTGTGACAAGAAAATTTCACCTGGGTGGCGCGGTCCTTCTTAGATTATTGGACTACTGGAACTGACAGACTATAGAGACTCAACTGTAGACTGTATTTAGTACTTTGTACTAGTAGTAAATTATCTATATCAGCCACTTCTTGAGTATGGATATAAAATTCTAATGATTTAAGATTTATTTTGGTTAGATTTCTGTACAGTTCACATAAACTGTGTAATGCATATCTAGACATACATAAATATTTATCTTATATTAGCCGGTATACCAAGCGTTTTCGAGAATTTTTGGCACATCATTTGTTGAATATTTCAGTTTATAGTTTGCGAATTCTCTGGTAGTTACAAATGGTATTCTGCTTGTAAGCAATGCTAGAAAAAACTCAAAACTATTCGGTGTGTGTTGATGTCATGGTGACATTATACGTTGGAACTATTTTGACGTCACATACTGGTGACGCTCTGGGACATCAATGATTGTTACGTCGTACGTCGAAAATGTTTTGTAACTGCACTCATTGCAACATCACAATGAAATCACATATTCTTACGTTTTGTGAAGTCATTCATTGTTACATCGTGGTAACGTCATGCTGATGAGATCATTACGACATCTTTAATTCATACATGCAAATTTCATTAATACTCAGAACAACATTCTGAATGTTTTAAACAGGTGTTTTAAATTACGATCCCAAAATGCCTCATCCTGGGGCGATTTTGATTTTGGATATACAGTGCTACCTGTAGGGTCACGAGAAGTCATTCTATAAAGTTTGCTCCCATAGGTCAAACAATGTGGAAGCCTATGCAGAACAACCAAACATTGATTTTTTATATATTAATGTCCGGTCCACACTATAGCGAGTGAGAGCGAGATACGCGTTTAAACGCGAAGATCACTAATCTCCGACCACTCTTCTACCGATCACTAATGCAACGGTAGTGACCCCTTCAGCGCTCGTCAATATTTGCGCGCTAAACGCAAGGGTCTATACACGCTGAGAAAACCAATAGAAATCGGAGACTCACTTCCGCCTCAATTTTAGTTTGTAGTTTGAATTATTGATGCATAGTTTCCATATATTGATAGCATATCATTATAAAGACATAGAGCTCCAGGTTTATTGCGTATTTTTCTGCGAAATAAATCAAACATGTGATTAATTAGGCATAACATACTAATTGCAACATCAAAATAATCACATTTTTTGGTTATTGATAAAAGTTTAAATGTAATTTTAATATATTTTTCGTGAATCATCGTCAAACTTCTTTAATTAATCACTTAGTTGGTTTCAAATTAATCACAGATTTTACAAAAAAAAAAAAACTTTCTCAAACACAATTTGTTACAATGGATGTCACAGTAAAATAAGTCGACTACTGTCATTGGTTAATCAGTGCATATGCATGGCAGTCCATGATTGGCTTCCTCCAAATACATCGATATGTGAACGCGATTACTCGTGCGATGTGCATGTTTCGCATTGAATTGTAGACGTGCGTTCGCATTCACTGTAGTATGAACCGGCCTTTATGCCAGTCATTGTGACATTCGGAAAGAATAGAATGCCGTAATGTTTTCAGATCAATAGACTCAAGAAAACAGAAATTCTAAGTAGTATATTTCACCCTTTAAAGCTAGGCAATCACCATCGAGTACATAAAGCATCACGACGAGTCGCGTTGCCAAGACGCGTAACTTCCTTCTTATTACCCATAGTAAATAGGAGAGCGACGCGTCTTGGCAACGCGACGCATCATGACGCTTTGTATACTCGATGGTGATTGACTAGCTTTAATGCGTTAAAGTTGGCGCGCGCTTTCGTTATAGTTTCTCCTTGTTTTGCGCTAAATGGCTAATATACACATTGTGTAAAACGAGTGAGATATGACAAAAGCGCGCACAAAAGTTTACGCTTGCGCTTGGTGTAAAAGAGTCTTAAGGCTCGATAAAGTTCGAGAAACCCGAATAAATTGTAAATTTTAATAGAGAACAGAAAAATTTTTATATATTTACACTTGAAATAAGAGAAAGAATGTAAATATAAATATACATATATTAAATAATGTAATCAGGGCCACCGAGAGGGCGTGACATCTGAGACTTTTGTTACGGGCCTGGCATCGAAACCGGCCCGACCATCGGAACTCGACATGTCACATGACGTGTCCGACAATTCGTAGGCCGTCTCCAGAGCGCACTGTCTGATTGCATACATTGCAAAGCCCGGAAAAAATGGTACCGATCGAAAGAGGAGGTCGAGATACGCAAAACATTTCTAATGAACTACAGGTCAGAAGTCAAAGGTTAACAAGATATACAGGAATGTAGGTGGCATAGGTAACAGTGCACGGAAACAGGACGCGTCGCGCTGCATACAGCAGCGAGGCGAAGCAGTGTTTAACTGCATGCACCGTGATATGGGCCTGTATATTTCGTTAACTTTGATTTTTGTCCCTAGTTCACTAGAGATATTTTGCATGTCTCGATCTTCCCTATCGATCGGTACCATTTTTTTTCGGGCTTTGCAATTTATGCAATCTTACCTCAAACGAATGCACTGTTTTAGGTGGGGCCCGGACCACAGATTTGTCTCGGGCCCGCAAATTTCTCTCGGTGGCCTTGAATGTAACCATCTAAGTCCACTGTTCTGCACAATGGGGAAACGTGATTGCTTCATGTGAAATAAAAGAGGAAGTAGATCTTTTTCTTTCCAGGAAAAAGGGAAATGAAGAGGACAGAGGTGATCCGAGATGATGATGAGAGAGGATTAAAAATTCAGAAGAAAAGGAAACCTGTGGATATTTTGGACTGAGAAACTATATCAATCAGTGTTCGTCTCTCCTGGAAAAGTGATAGACTTCATTTTGTGTTTTTATCATAATAAGGTATTCATCTTGTCATGTTTTCTTACATGCAAAAAAATGTAAAAGAACTCTCTCTTTACTTCCTTCAATATATCCTTTGATTTGTTTCAAGTTGTCTCCGAGTCTGTCGTAATCAGAAAGAACCACTGTTCATCCATTTTTATCTGTAAGCCCACGAACGTTCAATGTTAGTTTATACTAAATATGAAAATGTTAAAATCTGAAAGCCATTCAAAAGGGTATATCGATATAAATCTCTTCGAGATCAATAATTGAAGAGATTATCTGAATTAGAAGGAAGTAATTTCAGGAAATTAAATTAATTTATGGAATTTATAAAGGACATTTAGATAGAAGTCATCTTTTATAAAGTTAAATGGAATGTTACAAAAGTGGAAATCATTTGTATAGATAAATAGTACGATATTTCTATAATTCCTATACCATTTATTTGATCAATATTTACATACAAATAAATATGTAGTGCAATATTATAACCAGGTAAACATCTGTACGAAGATATTTCATTTTATAAAATATGTCGAATCAATCAATACTGCTAATATTCTGAACTGATTTTCAGAACATTATTATCGAAAATAGGATCGGGTATGAATTACTCAATACGAATACTGAGTTTTCGTATTTGAGAAATTCATTTTCGTAATACATTTCAATCATTTTGCGTTTATTTAGGGAAATTTATATACGAAAACGAATACGGAATAAAACGAAGATACCAGTTGTCCAACGATGGAATTTTAAATAAATTCCATAACCACACGATTTTCTTCTTGCTTTTATTTCTATGAGAAATGAGCTGCATGCAGTTTGTTAGTTTACTAGTTGAATATATTAATATTTTGATATCCTTTATATTACAGACATAATTAATCTATGCGTATAGTATGCATAATTAATGTATGCAATGTAACTTACATAATGTCATACTAGTGTTAAATAATTTTATCACTAACAAGTAAGACAATCATGTTTGTATTATGAAGTCATAAACAAAGTTATTTCAATTCGTCTTTACCTGTACATGTTCTTTCGTGTACAGTGAGAAATTATGGTAATTCTCATCTAGTATTATTTTAACACAGATGAAGTTTGATGTGCAAAACAAAAAAATGAAAGAATGATCGTAAAAATTTTATATCATTAAGATTCTAAGTATCTTAAATTTTCTAATGTTTACCAATGTTTATTGTTTATTGTGCCAATTACCAATTACATTAGTAGGTAACCCCCTAAATAAACCGAATGTTTTCTCCTGATTGACGATAATATACTGTCAAAAATGATGCCCAGATCTCGACATTTTTCTACAAATGTGATCCCAATCTATACACAAATCGTTGACAGATTTTGTTGCTCGGATCCGGAACGAATTCATCTGTATACTGTTATGGGTCATTAGGATATTATCTAATCTATGATGCCTTGTTATCTTTTGTGTAGTATCCACAAAAGATAACAAGGCATCATAGATTACATAATATCCTAATGACCCATGAAATATGCAGAAGATATCCATGAAATATGCAGAGATATATCTCCCTCCTCCATGAAATATATATATATCTCCTTCCTCCATGAAATATGCAGAGTTGAACCTGAGTTATATCTCCCTATTAATGAGTCCTTAAACAATTTGATATCCTGTTTTTGAAGCAGTTGATCGAAAGATAACAATTTAATTTCGTTTGGATTAATAGCAATCATTTGTGTAATATCACGTATAACTGTATCCAATTTAACCTTTAATTTATTTAAATATGAATCTGGTGCTGATGCGTAAACGGTATATCACTGTACTGTAAATTATTGCCTTGCATAGATGGTTATGTCTTAAAAATCTTAATTTTCTCCATGCCATACCTTTATATGTCGACAGTTTCTGCATTAAATATTCTATGTGAAATTTAAACGATAATATACTGTAAAAAATGATGCCCAGATCTCGACATTTTTCTACAAATGTGATCCCACTCTGATCGACGGTAACACCCAAATTGGATAACGAATGCTTTGGTGTAAATTTCATAAATTTTGTTTTATCCTGATTGACGCACATATTACTTTCCTGTAACCATATGTATACTGTATTCAAATCATTTATTAATTGTAGGAAATTCGAGATAAAAAGTTTAATGTCGTCGGCGTAACACAACATATCAATCATAATTTGACAAATTTCATTCATATACAGCACGAACAATAACGGACTAAGTGATGATCCTTGCTATCGATGACTGAAGTAGAGAATTTAAGTAGGTCGACACTTTTGATCTGGCAACACTTAGATTAGAAACTAGTTGGAGACGGGGGTAGTAGGTTTTTTTTCTCTTAAGTTTATTTTCTATATTTGGTTGTTCTCTGTCGTTTCCTTCGTTAATAGCAGATTTTGAGTTTTTTTAAAGTAGCGTAAACATGGAAGATATATTTCACTGGTGCAGAGAAGGAAACGCTTTTCAAGTTCGCGTTTGGTTGGACGACACCGAACATGACATGAATTTAGGGTAGGTATTTATTTTTTTGTGTTAATGTTAAATCTTTCCAATCATCTTTAAATTAAATATAAAGATTTTTTAATAGCAAAAATAGATAGAATGTTTCATTCACTTTACACTTGTTCCATATTTGGAAATGGTTGACATTTCGTCATGGGTTGTGGTTTATGACGTCACGACTAGGCGTGGTCCTAGTACCATCTGTTCGTTCATATTTCAAAATTATTATATTAAGTAATTTATTTCAGTGTAAATTATCAAATCACAATGTTATAATAATATTATATATTACAAAATTGTCATTTGCGAATTTTGTTAACAACTATTTATGCATTTACTTGAAAAAGAAGATTTAAATTATCAAATCACAAAATTACTAAAATTGTCATTTGCGAATTTTGTTAACAACTATTTATGCATTTACTTGAAAAAGAAGAGAATTGTTTATCTCATGATTATATCTTTTTAGCATAAATATATCATCATAATTCAGTGCATGTCGTTAGTCGAATTTTTAAAGATCTGATTACTGTATATAATTTAAAAATCATTTGTACTAGAAACATTACTATTATTAATATTAAAAAAATAATGTGCAGCTTTGAAAAATTTTTAATCATTCTAATGACAAAAGAATTGAAAAGATTTTAGTAAATAGGGAAAGTTATTTCAAAAAAGATTTTGAAATAACTTCCCCTAATATAATACATAATACATATTAAGTATGGACTTCCCCTAATTACCAAAATCATTAGAATTGATTAGAATCATTACCAAATTAAATATACTTAAATTCAAACACAATTACTTCTTACATTCAATAATTTAGTGAAATATTATAGATAGTTCAAAGAACCTATCTATGATATTTAACTAAATTCTTATGAAAATAGTTTCCTGATTTGCATTATTTCAATTTTGCATCATATTTTTCAGAAATATTTCACAAATCAAGGCTTTACTGGACATGACTGTTTTAAGTATTGAAATATATAGAAAAATAACAAAAGTGACTTTTTAATTACTATAAATGCTATATACTGTACATGTTAACAATTAACTCCTCTATTATAGTTTAAATCATTTTTTCTATTTTTTAGAGTTCTGTTGTTATAGTTTCTGAACAAATGATTTATTTAATTTTATATTTTTGTTAATTTAGCTTTAAAAAATTTAGTAGTTTCAATGAACTTTATTTATAAATAATTATACAAAAAAAAAACAAACAAAATTTCAGTCTTGTTCTTTTGTGTAATTATTGAAGATGGTGTCTGTTGAGATAAAAAGTACTAGTTCTTTTGAATAATAATTTGCATTTTTAAAGTCTAGTTAATTTAGTATCATCATTTATTGAATTCTTATTTATATGCTTTAAACATGATGAGTACCTAAAGTCAGTTTAGTTGTAGTGAACAACTACTGATTTTTCTTTATAAACAATTCAGCTGGAAAAATTTATCATATATACCTTATCTGTTAAAGAATATTTCATTATTTGCTTTTATTATTGTTGGAGTTGATTATTATGGAAGTATATATTATTTTTATAACATATATTTATGAATTTGTTTATTTTATAATAAATTATAAAGATTGTTCATAAATTAGTTGCAATTAATGTTCCCTTCACCTTCTCTCTCCTATTCATCAATTATTAAAGACATCTAATCATACATTTGTTTTATTTTGATATTTTTGTTAATTGCATATAACTTCATGCAATTAACAAAAATTATTTTAGAATAAACTAACTTTTATATTCTGAAATAATTTGCAAAAAGAAAATGTAAAATATTTTTATTAGTTTTATATTAAAAAAAATTATTAAATATTTAATGTTGAATATATATACTGATATCTATAATATTTTTAAAAATTTGAATATTATGTATACTTACTGGTAAGCATACAAATTTAATAATAAAATCAATAAATTTTATTTTTGTAATTTAATTTTGGTCCTTATAATGATTTATTGTTTATGTATTTAATTAATTTTTTATTATTATATTATTTGATACTATACATTATACTGTGTTGCATTTTTGTTTTAGTAATACAATGTCAAAAGAATTATCAACTATATATATGTGCATCTTTCTTTAAATCAAAATGATAACGAAATAAGGAAAAATTCATCTCATATTTTGCACATGCATTATAGAAATGATAAAATATTCACAGTGAGCCAGTTTGGCTTGCAGCCACTGTATCTATTTTAATTATGAGAATTTTCATTTTTTAGGAAACATGACATAAAATTGGATGATTTAATGGATAATCAAAGTTATAAAATCTTTGTTACTTTAAAAATTACTTAAAATCTAGTACTGTAAGTAAACTGAAATCTTTTTATTAGGATAACAATAATGTATTTGATATGTCCAGGTCATGTTTTTCTATTCATACAGTCTTAAGTTTAATAGAATAGTTAACTAAAATAGAGTTTGATAAATTTGATAAAAACAGAAATTTGATAAATATCAGTGATGATAGTTCATAGAACTATTGTTGCTGATATATCTATGAAACAGCATTGATATTTCTATGATGTTTCCATGAATTATCATTGGAACAGAAAACTGAAGAGGATCTCTTTGAATTTTAGATTGAAATGTTTTTTAAATAAATGTTTATCCTTATTTTATAGACTTAATTGCAATTAGTGCTTTGGCTTTTAAGATTTATATTTTGAAGTTTTCGATACTTCAAATTTGAAAAAAATTTACAAAACTGGGAATTTGTAAACCAAAAACAACTTGTAGTTATGTATATGCTTATAGTTTTTTTTTAATTGAATATTGGTATTGAAATTACTTTATTTTCATAGAAAATTTATGGATCTTCAATTATCTGTTATTTTTCTAAATTATATTGATTTGTCTGTATTGTTTAAATGATTCCAAAGAATTATTAATTATTGCATGATTATGGATTATAACTTCTATAATACAGATTTTCCTCAACTTAAAATGGGATTATGTTTTAATAACACCATTGCAAGTCAAAAATGACTCATGATGATGATAATTTTAATATTAATAATAGGCAATAGAATACTGAATCCTTTAAGATGATATAATCAAATCTGATTTGATTCTGGATCCTCAAGGAAAGAAAAATAATCCAGAATTGAGAATTGAATCATTGAATCCCTAAAGTAGTAAATGATTCTTTAATACATTTTTATTTAAAATGCAATAGAATGCTGAATCCTTTAAGATGATATATCAAATCTGATTTTATTCTGGATCCTCAAGGAAAGAAAAATAATCCAGAATTGAATCATTGAATCCCTAAAGTAGTAAATGATTCTTTAATACATTATTAAAAAAACAAAAAAGTATTTCTAGCTAATATGCTATGAAAATAGCCAAGTTTATAATATTTCTTTTTATCCATTGTAAATCAGGGACAAGTTGTATTTGTTTAATTTCTTGTATTTTTATTTAAAACAAAAAAATATTTCTAGCTAATATGCTATGAAAATAGCCAAGTTTAGAATATTTCTTTTTATCCATTGTAAATCAGGGACAAGTTGTATTTGTTTAATTTCTTGTATTCCATCTGTTTTGATTATAAAATGAATGTTCATAAATTAATAACTACAATTTTATCAATTATTTTGGCATTCAAAACTAAATATTATTTTATTCCCTTGTATATTTACATTTATAATAATTAAATTCTATGTATATTTCTCTTAAGAATATCTATTGAATTAAATATTTAATTTTATTAATAATTGCAATGAATAGAATTTACTGTTATATATCTTAATCTCTTAAGAATATCTATCAAATTAAATATTTAATTTTATTAATAATTGCAATGAATAGAATTTACTGTTATATATCTTTATTATGTGTTGTAGTTTAAATATGAGCTATTATAATACTTAATACAGAATTTCTGTATAATATTGTTTAACATATGAAGTCATATTTAAATCATTGGAAATTTGTTCCAAGTCTAAATCATTACTATCTAAAAGAAAACTCACGTTAAAAAAATGTGAAAAATTAATAGTTATTTAATATATTAATACAATTTTACTTTTCCATTATTTAAAGAATATTACATGTTAATCATACAGAGTGTCTTTTTCAGGATATTCCAACTTTAAAAAGAAATATCTGAAAAATAGTTAGCAATAAAAATTTGTTTCTTATGGCATATTTGTATCATAGGATTTAAAATTTTTATCATGTATTATTTTTGTGTAGTACTAAAAAGCACTGATAGGTAGTGATAGATGCTACAATATCAATCTTTTCTGTCCATTACAAGCAGTTGATTAAGTATAATTACAATTTTTTTTTCAAATGTCCTCCATCAGCGGCACTCACATGTAGTTGAAGAACAAATTTCGCTGCAGTCTTTTGCAATTTGTTGACTGTAATGGTCACACACACATCAGTGATTAATTGCTCAAGTTCCTCAAGTGTTTTGGGATTTTTGCTGTATCAAATGTCCTCCATCAGTGGCACTCACATGTAGTTGAAGAACAAATTTCACTGCAGTCTTTTGCAATTTGTTGACTGTAATGGTCACACACACACACATCAGTGATTAATTGCTCAAGTTCCTCAAGTGTTTTGGGATTTTTGCTGTATATATTATCCTTCAAGTAGCCCATAGAATGAAATCCATCATGTGCAGCGCTATCTGTTGCCAGGGCTGCCAAGAGGGGGTGACATCCGAGATTTTAGTCATGGGCCCGACTGTTGGGCCTCAATAATGTATCCAATAGTTCACAGGCTGCCACCAGAGTGCTACCTGTTGCCAGGGCCGCCAAGAGGGGGTGACATCCGAGATTTTAGTCACAGGCCCGACTGTTGGGCCTCAATAATGTATCCAATAGTTCACAGGCTGCCACCAGAGTGCACTTTCTACCACCCAAAGCAGTTGTGCCAAAATAAACTATTTTATATATAACACTGTTTGATAAGTAATTTTGTACTTATCAAACAGTTGTAAAGGTCAATTTTAGGATAGACGACCGTAGTAGGAGCTTGTGCTTGATGTTTCCAGATTTAGTTCCTGGATCTCATACAAAGTTTTTCAGAATGGATCTGGATCTATCTGTTGAACCACGTAAAGGTTAATTTTAGGATAGACGACCGCAGTAGGAGCTTGTGCTTGATGTTTCCAGGGTTAGTTCCTGGATCTCATACAAAGTTTTTCAGAATGGATCTGGATCTATCTGTTGAACCACATTCTTCACCTGATGCATAATCTCACCAGGAGTATAGGTGTACTCCTGGTGAGATTAGGTCCCATGGTGGGCACTGGAATAACCTAATGCTTAGTACCAACTTAGTGGAATGCTGTGTTACGCCACACAGAAAAAATATAGATTAGTTGCGTTACTGAATCTCATGAAAGATTTTTATTAACCAAAGTGATGCATTTTTTAAGTAGGGCCCAGACCACAGACTTGTCATGGGCCTGAAAATTTCTCTCAGCAGCCCTGCCTGTTGCTGCTTTTTGGTACTATACAAAAATAATACACGATTTAAATTTTTATCACTAACCATTTTTCAGATATTCCTTTTTAAAATTGGGTCATTTTCATGACACCCTATATATGTGTCTGTCATGAAATTGTGAACAATGAAAAATAATACAACGGTTATAAAACCATTAAAGTATAAAAAAGTTTTTTATTTTTGAAAAATTTTAAAAAGTAATTATTTATAGTATCAATATTTTACCTTTAAACATAAAAATAACTGGTATTAGACCTAGTGATTGTGTTTTCTCAAACTTTTTCCTTTCTCGAGATTCGGGAATTTCTGAATTAGTAATTTATTTCTCAAGATTCGAGATTTCCTTTCAGAAATTCTTGAGATTATAAAAAAAATGTTAAAAAGACACCTATTTTTAATAAGGATAAAAACAAAATGAGGCAGAAAAAAATCATGCAAAATGGAAAAAAAAATATTGGGTTGTTTTATATTTGTTTTTTATTTCATATTTCAGTTATATTGAAAAAGTAGATCATCTTTCAATAATATTCAAAAAGTAATCATATTTTACAATTACTGTTAGTTTTTATTAAAATAACTTTTCAATACGCAGTCTTTTCATTTATCTCAATGGTTTATTTGTTAAATGGATCTTGTATTTGGACAAAAAATTCCAGAAATGACTAATCTTATATAGACATATATGAGCTTTTTAGCCTATATGATTGCTTATTTTTTACACTTCACTATATTTGATTATCTAGACCAGTGTTTCCCCAACTAACAGCTACGGTTCAGGTGTCGACTAACGCAGGGGATGGTGTCCCGAACCCACGAGGGCATGGCCCTCATAATACTATATTACCTATTTATTATAAACATTAGACATACTTGTTACTCTTGTGAACTGCTGAATGCAATAAAAATCAGATATCTGTTTTGGTTCTGTTATGTAAGCATCATTACAAATCTACCTACAGCATAACATGGCAGGTTTACAATAGTAAAAAGCTTTAAAATTACAATAAAATGAATGATTTGTGTGCAATTTATTGATCTAATGTATCATTTTAGATTTATATGCCTATTTTAAATATTATTTTGTGATTCTGATAATTTTTTTAAATATAAAGTTAGTAGAAATGACAGGGATAAAGCACCTAACTTATTTGTTTAGTTTATCAATTTGAAGACATTGTAAGGCCAAAATAATTAATACATTGCTATGAAATTTTTAGGATACATATTCGCAGAATTCTTTTAATTCTCAATATTTATAAGAATTTTCTCGAGAATTGGAAATCCCAAAATAATAAGAATAAAAAATTCTTGAGAATCAAGAATGAAATTTTCTTGTAAATCTCAAGATTTCTCGAGATGGGAAATTCGAGCACAATCACTAATTAGACTGATGATAGTCTCAAAGGAGAGTTGAAAACATTTGTCAAATAAAATAATTTCTGCAATCGTATGCTAGTTTTTGAATTTACTGTTTTAAAAATAACTTTTATTTTTAATCTTTTAGTATTTACTAATATTTTAATTTAAAATTATCATTTTCAGAGATGATCATGGATTTAGTCCATTACATTGGGCTTCAAAAGAAGGTAGAGCTAATATTGTTGAAATGCTGATTCAGAGAGGTGCTCGAATAAATGCAACAAATATGGGAGATGATACTGCTCTACATCTTGCATCAGCTCATGGTCACAGAGATATTGTCCACATGGTAAAAATTTGTTTTGTTATTTATATAAAAATAAAATATATTTAAAAAATTATTGCTTTTTAAAACATTATTGTATTTTATATAGATTGGTTTAAATAAATAAAAAATTGCAACCATATATTTACTATTTAACTTCATAAAACAATGAAACACATTACTCTAGATGTATAAATCTCTAATATATATATATATTTTTTTCTATATATAAAATTGAACAATAACAATATTTTGTTGTTCTATTGAAATATGCTAAATCTAATCAATATAATGATTTAAATAAGTAAATTATTTAGTTTCTATTAGTTTTATTAAAATAATTACCATAATAAAATCTATAATAAATAAAACCACAATGATTGGAAAGTTTATTGCCTTATTAGACTTAAATTCTAAGATCATTTTGCACTTAGCAGTTCTAAAATTCAAAGTAGAATAACAAGTAATAGGCTAAAATAGGTAATATCTGTCATAAACTATTATACTATAGTGTACATAATTATATTTATATTAATGCTTTTGAAATGTTTTAATATCAATAGCAAAAATGGCAGTGACTTTCTGGTATCCAAGAACCAATAAAAATTTTTACATTGGAATTAATGGGAAATGATTTTCTGTTTTATAAATTTTCACTTAACAAACAATTTTTAAGGGCCCAATAATCTTTATAAACCACGGTATTCCTGAATATTGTAAATTCTACATAACCAAGGTTATTAAATGCAACTGTTACTGTCATTTTGTTTTGTAGTAATTGTTAGGCTTAGCTAAAAACCTCTCTTTTATCTGACTTGTCTTATTCAGCTTATTCTTCCTTCATATATATATTTGATAAACAGTTTCACTATAAATGGAAAAATATTTAACTTTTTAATATATTATTTAATATTTAACATATTTAGAAAATAGAATTCTCTTTTTGTAAATAAAGCATTTTCAAAAATGCCTAAAATTTGGTTGTCAGATAAAATATTTTTATACTTCTAACCATTGCCCTATTATACTAGTTAGGAACTATCTTTAGGTAATGATAGAAAATCTATTAAAGTGAAATTTTCAGCATTGATATGGAGTGGACCAAGTATTCTATGATCATTTTAAATAAAAAGTTGAACAATCAAGATTCTGATAACTGAGGTTTTATTTATAAACAGATTAATTTACATAATAAACTCTATAACCAAATGTTTTTGATAACTTATTATTTTTATGGGACTTATTGCATTAAAAGTACAGAATTTATTTATTTAATTAATTCTGAAATAAATTTTGTAGCTCTTACGTAACAAAGCAGATATTAATGCTGTCAATGAACATGGAAATACTGCACTTCATTATGCATGTTTCTGGAGTTATCAAGGAATTGCTGAGGTAATTATGTAATAATAATTTTTACATTATAAATGTAATATACAGTTAATAATATATATATAATTATAGTTATATTTTTATAATATAATATATATATAATTATAGTTAATATTTTTTTATGCATATAAGCTTATATATATAATT
>AYEL01085660.1:0-23405 GCA_000484575.1 Olivierus martensii
ATTACTATTATTGGATTTTTACAGAATTACTTAGCTAAAAGAATTATTACTTATTATGATACAGAATACTGTTCAGCTAACCTTTTCACACCTTAAACCTTTTCATTGGATGTTTTATTTTAAAGGAAATTTTCTGTTGAATTTGCAGTTAAGCCTGTTCTACATCCATAATTACGATGGTGATATATTAGATATCTCAAATGAAATTTGCTTATATTTTATCACACAAAGAAATTATAGTCATGCTGTAAACTACCCCCTTCATGGGGGTGCAGCCCCACCCCACGGTGGTGCCCGTGGGGAGATGAAACTGGGTGCAGCCCACTGAGGAGATGAAACTGAGTCTGTTGGGGGTGGGCCCCCACCCGATGGGGCCTGTTGATCCCTGGTGGGTCTAGCCCCACCCCACCGGGTCCCCGTGGGCCCATGGCTTGTGGGGTTTCATATCCCCATGTGCTGTGGGCCCACCAGGAAGATGAAACCGGGTCCCACGGGGTGGGGCAGGGCTCCTGCGGCCCACCCATGGAGTGGGGCTGTCAGGGGCACGGTGCCTGTGGGGTGCAGCCTCCTTGGGCCCCCGTGCAATTACTACACATTTGAACTAATGCTTAATAAAATGGACCCCCATGCAATTACTACACATTTGAACTAATGCTTAATAAAATATATTGTGCAATTACTACACACTTGAACTAATGCTTAATAAAATATATAGTAATAAATTTGCAAGATGAGCTATTATTATACGATATGCTGTTATATAAAGTATTATAAGATTAGATCAACATGCTGTTATATAAAGTATTATAAGTTAGATTAGATCACAACAGTATATTTCCGCTCATTTATATGAGCGGGGAATTGATCACAACAGTATATTTCCACTCGTTTATATGAGCGGGGAATTTCTAGTTAATTAAAAATAGACGTGCAACAGTTCACTAGTTTTTAGTTTCTTAATTGATTTCTAGACGATTGGCCTATTATTTTAAATTCTGTGAAGTTTGATTCTATTGTTAGTTTGTGTTATATGTTACTTGACACCCGCAAGTGGTGTGACATCACAGTTTCGGATTCCATTAGAAGAAAAAAACAGTCTGTCCAAGATCCTACAGTTCATATAGACAATAAATTGGCAAGTGCGTGTCACTATTCCTTCGCCATCAAAAGGCAAAATCAAATCTGTATAATAATCGTTGAATCTATAAGCTGCTAATCAGTGTTTACGATTCATTTGTCAAAAACTCCGAAGTGAGCCCAATTGTCTTTTTGGTGAAGATTGATAATATTTGTCAGAAAACCCTGAAGTGAGCCTAATTGTCCTTCTGGTGAAGATTGATAATTAAAAACTGTTTTCATGAACATTTTATTAATGTTAATTTTTTTTGTAGCAAATATAATAAATAAGTGTAGTTAGAACGTAGCAAATATAATAAATAAATGATATTTTCCATATTTTTAGGACAATTTTAAATGAGTTTTATCTGAATTTTTAATATTTACTGTGGTGACAGGGAGGAGCCGGAACAAATTAATCAGTTTTCAATTAAATCTTATGGGGAATCATGCCTTGGATAACGACAGTAATCCTGGAACAGATTACCGTCATTAACCAAGGTACCACTGTATTGTTTTTTATATAACCGAAATGACACTCCTCCCCCAGTTTTGCATTTACATTCAATAACCAATCTATTCTTGCTGCATGTTTTTTAATTTTTCATAAAAATCTTTTCAAAAATGAAATAATAATGTTCAAAATAGACCAATAGATATCAATTTTAATTGAATACATTAATATTTTATTAATTAAATGTTAGAAAATTAATTGTTTATAATTTTTTATCATAGAAAAAAAATTCATTTTTTACTAAAATTAAACTGACTTAGACTAACTTAGTTTTATAATCACAGGTGGTGGTCAAAGTGGTGGTTTTTGGCTAAATTTTGACACTTTGTATGGTTTCAAGTGGACATGCTTAATTTCATTATTATTATAATGATTATTTTAGATTGTAAAGGAAAGTTATCTGTAACTAATAATAAAATAATACATATTTTAAATTTTACATGCTTATTTTGATACATATATTAGTAAATTTTACAAAAAATAGTCATTTTATTCCAATTTTAACATTCTGAATGCTGCCATATTCTGACATGTGATAACATCATTAAAATTTAAAACTGAAAATCTTTCTTATCTAATGTAATTAGCAATTCACCAATGTGACAATAATTTATATTGTATGAAAAAAATGGCATTCGGTGATCACTGAATTAAACAACAGTTATTTCAAAGAATTATTATATTAGAATGATATTTTTTGGAATTTCTGTTTTTGTGTTCACTAAAATGAAATGAATTATAGCTGAAATTATTAGCATACATTGAAATGTATATGGATCTGGACAAATGAAATATGTTCACTATAGCTGAATGTTTACTGTAAAAAAGTCTGCTATATTCATGACTGTATGTAAATTTCATAAATACTCCTGAAATAAGAATACTAAAAGCGTATTAACTTTTTAAATCAAATTAATAATAATTTTTTAATTACAGGAGATGCAACATTGTCTCGACATTCAGGTATCAACATTAATGAATTAAATTTGCAAGTTAAATTAGCAAGTACTCCATCAGGAGAGGTAAAATATAGAATTATAATACTACAATTTTATATCTATATAGCTGTTACAAATGTCTCTCTCACATTTAGGGGAGATTCACATTTTCTTAGATGAAGGATAATTTTGTTGAAGATATAGATATTAAAATATTCATTTCTTATGATAAACTCCATAACATAAATATTGTAATACAATAAATTTTAATCATTAACAATTATTAATTTTTTATCATTAACAAATAATAAATTTTATTGATCATAATTGTGTAATAATTCTCATAGGGATTAAATGTATCTTTAATAATAAATTGTAGAATATTATATTTACCTCCCATTAAATTTTCCCATTTTTAAATTTTGAAAGAGGGGGAACTATGTAAATTTTGATTGAATTTGTTTTCAGTATTAGTATATATATTTATAATTTCTTTTATGTAATTTCAAACTCAGTATTTTTCAACAAATTTATAATGATACTAGTCTATATGCTGTACAATATAATAATTTTTTATTTATAATCATTAAACTTTAAGCCTTAATTTTTACTATCGAATTCTAATTAAATTTTGCTTTTTCATTTTATAATTTAAATACAAAAATTCTTATATAAAAGAAATTGTATATTAAGTTATGAATTTTCAAGAATTATCTAGAAGTTACAGGAATTGCAATTTTCCATTCCTAATACCTAAAGATTAAAAATTTTGGGAATTCAGAAACTTTAATTCTAATATATGTTGTTTCTATTAAAAATTTTATAAAAACAAAAAAAAATTTATAAATATTTTTGTTTTATTAAATTTATTTTGCAATTTTGTTTAAAATTGCAAAATAAATTTAATAAGAAACAGTAAAATGAATTCTTTTGTTTGAAAATTTATAACTTAAAAATATCTTTTGTTATAAATAATAGCAACTGTAAGAGAGAACTATAGTACTAACAACTATAAGAGCAATCAGATAATTAAATAAATTTGTTTTCTTATTTAATTATTTATTTTTTTTTTAGACTTGGAGAGGAACATGGCAAGGGAATGATATTGTTGCAAAAGTTTTAAGATTGAGAGAAGTCACAAATAGGATATCAAGAGATTTTAATGATGAATATCCTCGACTGAGAATTTTCTCTCATCCAAATGTTTTACCTGTTATTGGTTGTTGCAATAGTCCTCCAAATTTAATTGTTATTAATCAGTATATGCCATATGGTTCTTTGTATACAATTTTGCATGAAGGAACAGGTTATATATAAAATTTATTTAAAAATAACTTAATTGATATATATTTAAATAGCCAATAATCTAATTTATTATATGTAATTTCAGGAATTGTTGTAGATACAGCTCAAGCTTTAAAATTTGCTATTGATATAGCAAGAGGTATGGCATTCCTCCATTGCTTAGAACCTCTTGTTCCTAGACTATATCTCAGTAGCAAACATATAATGGTAAGTGTAGGTGATGATAAAATTTATTAAAATTTTGTAAAAATAGAATCATTTAGATACCACTCAAAGCAAACTTTAAATAGGGGATTAATCATTTCAAACTAACCAAACTCCCCCTGGTGGATAAAGTCTAATAGACTTTATCCACCAGGGGGAGTTTGGCTGTGTTCGTTTGGTTAGTTTCATTTAGATACAAAAATAATTTGCATTTTAGGGAGGTTTGTTGATAATTTTTAAAGATTTCAAAGCTAACAGTGGGAAATACATACCAGATAAAAAAAAATTAATAATATATAACAGTCAACCAAGTGAACTTATAAGATTTTTCAAGAATTATTTTTTTATAATTATTAAATTTTAATATTTTCTGATCTTTTGCCGCCGCTGATTATATACCATATATTCAATATAGTCAGTTGTTGATAATACAAGATGATCTTAATCATAATTAATTTATTTATATAATATTGCATGCTTGATGTGTTTAATTTTTTACTCTAAGAAATTTCATCATCTAATACTTTTATATATACTTTGTTGCTAGATTTATTAATGGAGAATGACTTGAAAGTGAAAAAAATCACAAAAGATCTTAGTCAAATAGTAAAAATGAAATTGACTTGAAATCACTAAAATGGATAATGTAAATGAATTAAGAACTACAGGTTCCATGGTATTGTATTTGCTTCAAAGATAATCTTTCTATAAATTTGTTAATAATTATAGTTCAGACACCTTTCAGAATCAATAGACAAATAGAAAAACCTGAAAAACAACAATGTATTAATTATCTTCTAAAAGTTGTCCTCTACTTCAAATATTATAAATATCAAAAACAAATATATACAGGTAAACGCATTTATTTTATAACTGAAATCATTAAAAAATATTTTGTTCAGTAATATATATGAAAGTTACTGTGAAAGTTCAGAGAGTGATAAATCTTAGAATTTACCAGTGAATCCTAACATTTACTGTTATGGGTGGTAAAATTGCAAATTATCTAGTAAAATATGTAAATTTTGGGCTTTTACCAAGAATTATTGATAATTATCGGAAGAGAACTAGTAGAAGTAATCATACTTATTAATTTAATTAAGTGTATTATTTCAGTTGTTTTAGTTTTGTCTGTCTATTATTATTTTGAAATCTCTTTTGTTTTGCATGAATACTTTATAAAAGCCCATATTACTGTTTGTATGTAAAATTAGTCAAGCGTTTTGATTTCAATAAAATAATTTTTATTTAATTTGCTATAATAATTTGAATTTATTTAAAAATTCTTATTCTTATTTGATTATAAATTACTTGTGCATTAAATCAACTTGATGCAACAAGGTTGATTATATTATGATATTTAGAATTGCACAATATGGAAGAGAATTTGGCACCAAAGCTAACAAACTGAAGTTATTGCATATCAGAAAATAGTTCACATTATACAAAGAAAATTTTAGTTAGTATGGGGGAAATTAGAAAAGTATCTTTGTTAGAAGTCAAGGATTCAAAAAGTGTAATTGTTTAAAAATGTGTTCAACAAAAAGTATTTGTGCAAATCATCTTTCATATTGTGAAATTTTAAATGTCATAATATTCAACCATGTTGCAACAAGTAACTTAAAGAGTGAATGCAAGAATAATTTATAACTAAATTGGAATATAATAATTTTTAAATAAGTTCAATTTATTGTAGCTAATTAAATAAAAAAATTTTTAAGTACTAGCGAGATAATTATATTTTGTTTCCTAACCTAAATTAGTTAGTAATATTATTTCATTGAAATTAAAATGGTTGTCTAATTTCATAAACAATAATTATGGACTTTATAAAGTATTCATACAATACAAAATGAATTCCAAAAATAACAGCGAAAAGATAAAACGAAAATAGCTAGCTAAAAATAAATAATTACACATTTAATTAATTAAAATAATACTTACGATTACTTTTACAATTCTCTTCTAACAGTTATCGATAAATATTGGTAAAAGCGCGAAGTCTAAATATTTTATTAGATTATAGCAATTTTTAAAATAAAAATTTTGAAAACAATTTTAAAACAACCTAATCTTGAGAAATCTTCCTGTGCGATCATAAACAATACCTTTGGGGAGAGGATTCTGTATTTATTCTTCTTTGATTTTCCTTATTACGAAATTTTAGGACAGTTACGACACTGAATGGAAGATGATATTTTTACATAGAACCAAGAGCAGACACAAGCTGTGATACAACCTTTCTATATGACGAATAACCCAAGTTCTGAGAGAAGACTAATTTTCAGCTTGCATCTTTCTCCAACTTTTTGATTTCCCACCAATCCCGTGAATTTGAGGAAGAGATCCGAATTGATTCTCGGACCTCATTCGCTCAATCTGATAATTTCTTTTGGTCGAGATGGGCGGTAGAAACTGCCAACGTGCTGTTTTATGACTGCTTTTGATGATCTTTTTGTACCTGTAACTTTAGTCTCTCTCTCTCTCCTGTCAGTTATATGATATCATCTTCCTCTCCAAAGTATTGTTTACGAAGGTATTAAGTAAACTTAACGTCCCTATGTCTAATAACTATAATGTCTTCTATACAAAAGTTCTATCAAAAATTAATTCTAAAATTTGAGTTTGTTTATTTTATACGCAGCAATTTAAGTTTTTTAAAATCACTTCTTATATGATGATACATTGGGTGATCGGTTAACGAACAAATCGGATAACAAACACTTTCGCGAAAGATTTTAATGTTCGGATAACGAACACTTCACAGAACAAACTGTGGGACCCGCAGTGGTTAACGAACACATGTTCGGATAATGAACACTTCACAGAACAAACTGGAGGACCCATGGACTCGAAATGATAGATCAGCCCGATGGCTGCGTGGTAAAGCTGTGGCTTAACATTCTGGAGGAATGACAGGTCGGCCGGATGGTAAAGCTGTGACTTGCCATCCTGCAGGATCCAGGCCCAACCCAATTTTTCAGGAGGATCCAGGCCCGGCCCGATGAACTTTATCCTACAACTATCTGGTTGACCCCATCATGAGTGTTGGCCAGCCTATTGTGATGAGCTCTAGGCCCGATGAACTTTACCTACAACTATCTGGTTGACCCCATCATGAGTGTTGGCCAGCCTATTGTGATGAGCTCTATAAGTAGCCCCCGCCAGATAAAAATATCTCACGAGGATATGGCGGCATAATCAACCTAACAGAATTGGTTCTTGCGCGTTCGTGGAGATATGGGTAAGGATAGGAGAACAGTAGTTTTTCCCGATGAAAATGAATTCGGAGACGAAACAATTCAAAGATTTATTAAAGAAGGTAAGAGAGAGATTTTACAACATTTTGGAGTTAAAATGGCACCCATACCAAGTTAAGGTCAATAGGCTTGAGGATCTCTTGGGGAGATCTACAAATCAAACATTTATTAAAGAAGGTAAGAGAGAGATTTTACAATTTTTTGGTCTTAGATTGCACCCATACCAGGTTGAGGTCAATAGGCTTGGGGATCTCTACCACGATGAGGTCAATAGACTTGGGATCTGTACAACGACACTGTTTTTAATCATTTCCGAAAAATCTTGAAGAGCGAAAAGCAGTCGACATTGGACAGATTCTTTAACGGAAAATAAATATAATAGATTAAAATGCAAGACTATGTATATGTATATTATGATTATTACATATAAATAAACGTAGTAAGATATTATATAATTATTTATTTTTTGGGTTTCCAGAACGAATTAATCAAATTCCCATAAAAATCTATGGTAAACCGATGATCGGTCAACGAACATTATGGGCGCGTTCCAAACCTCAACAGCAGTCATCAATGATTAGTCTCTTTTGACGTCAGAAATAACTCAACATCTGCCTTCCAAACCTCAACAGCAAGTCATCAATGATTAATCTCTTTTGACGTCAGAAATAACTCAACATCAGCTTGTTTGTTTGACGATGATGATGATTTGTTACACTCTAACTTTTAAAATCTTATCATCTAGCAGGAATTACTTTTTCTGCGCGTTAGCGGTGTAATTAAACCGATGTCAACACACTCACTACCTCTAGATTCGATGACTAGCATCGGTTTATACACCCGTTTTCTAACATCGCAGAAAAAGTAGTTCCTGATAGATGATAAGATTTTAAAAGTAAGAGAGTGTAACAAATCATTATCATCGTCAAACAGAAACAGAAACAGCTGATGTTGAGTTATTTCTGACATCAAAAAGAGACTAATCATTGATGATTGCTGTTGAGGTTTGAAACGCGCCCTATCTTAGCACAGATTATGCTCGTTAACTGATCATCCACTATTTAAAATATTTTGATGGGCCCGATATTAATATATTTGATACATATGAAATTCGCGAATATTTTTATTCAATATTGGGAATTTATCACAACTAGAACATAATATCGATAATTAATTAAGCACATAACTGATTACATCGTAAAAATATATTCAAAAATACAATTCAAATATATTAGTTGAATAAAGGAAACATTTGACTGTTTTTCTATAAATGAATATGACAGGATGATGATAACCCAGCTACAGGCTGCCCATCCCTGTGGAGAGGTCGGACTGTAGAAGAGGGGACTGATTCAATTCATAGCTTATTCTATGTAATTGTAACAATATACAGTAAAACCCCGATAAGCAGCCACTCTCGCTAACCGCCAAGAAATTTGATGGAACGGATCTTCCCTATGTTAAACTATTCAATATATTTTAAAAGCCGTATTTGGAATAAAAAAGGATATTAAAACGGAAATAGATTTTGGGAATAATTGAAGGAGCATGTAGAGGAAGCAATTCTAAGCGAAAGTTTTTAGGGTAATTTTTTGATTTGGGGCTTCGTTAAAAAGATATAACATCTGAAAGTTTTGTGACGTATCTGACGTGTGTACGGCACTAAATAGAGAGTATACTCGTGCTGCGCCATATTTGCTCCAAGATGCCTTATATTGGTCCAATATATATCACATTTTTAAATTTCTAGACAATTTAATTATTCAGATTAGTTATATCTGTAGTAAAAATTTAAAATGTACGATTAGGAATAAAATTTATTTGCCAAAACTTCAATTATAATCAATCCATATCTTGTTGACATTCTATAGAAGCCCTTCTGTCATTTGAAAAATTCGGTATTAAACGCTATCTAGTAAATAAATAAAAAAAAACGATTATATGTAATTAAACATTTCAATGTTTTCGATGCATTTTAAAGTCATAACTTCCATTTATTTTATGTAGAATTGGAATATAATAATTTTTAAATAAGTTCAATTTATTATAGCTAATTAAATAAAAAAATTTTTAAGCACTAGCGAGATAATTATATTTTGTTTCCTAACCTAAATTAGTTAGTAATATTATTTCATAAGAACTTAAAAATGTAACTGAAGTTAACAAAGTAGAGTGGACAAAATTAGATAGTGTTTGCACAGATGAAGCGCCTTACATGGTTGGCAGGATAAAAGGTTTTGTTACATTGCTTGAAAATTATTTGGGAAGAAAAGTTTTTAAGTATCATTGTATTATCCATCAAGCAGCTCTTTGTGCCAAGGACTTAAACCTGTCTTCTGTTGTTGACCCTGTAGCACGCTGTATCAACAAAATACGAGCTCAAGCTCTGAATCCACGACGATTTTGTGAGCTTTTCCTTGAAGAAACGGAAGAGATGGCGAGTTACTGGTTCATTGTAGTGTGCGCTGGCTTTCCAAAGGAAGTGCACTCGCGAGATTTTGGAATTTGAGGGAGAGTGTTTTAAAATATCTGGAAGAAACCAATGAACTGCCCAGTGAGTGCTTCTTACTACTCAAGAATGAAGATTGGATATGGGATTTAGCTTTTCTCACCGATATTATGGGACATTTAAATAATTTAAATTTAAGATTACAGGGAAAAAAATGTATTTTTCCTACTCTAGTTGGTCATATATCTTCTTTTGTGAACAAAGTTTTGCATTTTTGTCTCGATTTTGGAGTAAAAAGATTAACACATTTCACATTAATGCAGGAACTAGCTACCAAAGTCAATAATGCTCCGAACTATGATAGATTTAAAAATTTAATATCCATTTTGCAGGATTCATTCAGTGCTAGGTTTGATGATTTTTAAGATGATAAAAAAATGCTGATCTTTTCACAAACCTTTTTTCAATTTCTCTGCAAGACGTTAATTGTTACTCACCTGAAATCCAAATCGAAATTTTTGACCTACAGCACCAAACTATACTGAAAAGCAAATAAGGAACTTATTTCAACTGCAAGTGATCCAAATTATATTGAGTTTTGAAAATTAGTACCAACAAGCAATTTTCCAAATTTACACAATTTGGCTGTCAAATATTGTTGTAGGTTTGGATCAACATATGTTTGTGAACAAATGTTTTCCATTATGAACATAATAAAATCAAAATATCATTCAAAATTAACTGATATGCACCTAAAACACCTAATTTTGTTAGCATCTTCAAGAACTAATCCTAATACAGATGATTTGGTAAAAAACTACAAATTCAAAAGCCATATTAATTAAGTACTGACTGTTTAATAATTATTTAGAATTAAATGTTTCAAGTTATTCATTTTTATTTTATACATAACCTAATTGACTGAACCTTTAAAAATGTTTATTAAGAATAAAACCTAAGTTTGTATTTTTGTTTTATTTATTATATTATTTTTTAAATCTCCACTACTCAGACTTACATGAAAAAAAATGTGCTATTTGTGTAAAAATCCCATAATCAGCCTATAAATAACATTTTTTCACCTTTTTATATTTTTTAGTATGTTGGAAAAGTTGGAAGTGGCATGCATAATTTTTTTTCAGATAGTGGCACTCTTCCCAAAAAATTTGGCCATCCCTGGTCTAAATGCTTAGTCTTTCTGTTTGTATACTATTAACTGAAGAATATTTGAAAATGTTTCATCAGAATTTATATTTTTGTTGTATATTATAAATATATATAAAAATATTTTACACATATATGATTCTATAATAAAATATATTTATTATTAATAGAGTATATAATAAAATATTCCTGCCAATGTAATCAATGTTTTATATTAATATTTTTTCATATGATTAATATATGTATTATGTGGTACATTTTATAGCTTGTCAATTTCAAAGAAGATTAAATTAGTGCAATTTCATTTAAAACAAAAGCATTTCATAAATTATTTTACATTTAATTATAAATAGTTTAATACAAACCTAACAGTAAGACGATGCATATAAGTTCCACTACCAGAAGACTTTGGAACAAAATCTGATTTTATTTCAATATGAGCTTTACCCTGGAAAAAAATTTTTTTATTTAATTTGCCTTTACATAAATAATTAACAATACTGAATATAATTTATAAAAATCATTCTTTAATTATTAAACAAAAAAATCTTTAATTTATGATATGAATATTAATTTATTTGAAATCTAAATTGAGTTTCAGTTCAGACTGATGTTTAACCTGTTGCATGCTGAGAGGTTTAAAAAACTAATTGCATTCACAAACTGGCTAATTAAATAATTATATTAATTAATATGCAAAAATTAACATATATCATATCCTATGCTTAATTATTTTTGAAATATTTTCAAATTTTTACAATTTATTATAATTTTTAGTTCTCTTTCTAATAATATGAGCATTTTTTTTTTTGAGTTTTATTTTTTTAGAAGTTTTTGTTCCATATGAGATAAAAAAAAAACATGATTTTTTTTATATGAAGATTTAGCCATCCAACACAAAGTAATTAATATTTTTATTCTTGACTTTGCTGGTCCTTTGAATAAAAAAGTCAAGAATGAAAAACATTGGATAATATAAAAAAAATCAATAAAAACCAATTAATATGTCAATTTTGATTAATGAATATTCAGTAAGATATGTATTTTAATTATTTCAAAATTTACATAATTTAGTGAAATATTGTTATTATTATTAATAATTTACATTAAGTAACAAGTTTTTTTCTTCATTTCAGTAATTTTTATTTTAATATTTTATAAATTTTCAGATTTATATAACAAAACAAATACACATGAAAATCTCTTAATCTCTTATGCAAATAGCTATATATTCTTTACTTTGCTTTTATTGGACTCCCCAATGATTGACTCTCACCTCACTCCCAATACCACACTTTCAATAAAGTAATAGGCTTAGCAGGAAAAGTGCAAGAAATGAATGGCAGCAATAAAACAATAAAGTGTATGTCTCTTTTAATGGTAGATCTTTATTTACATTAGTGTTTTCTTGTTTTTGACAAAAATATATCAAAAATTACATAAAAAAACTAACAATTAATAAATAATATTGCCTATTTTAATAGAATTAAGCAATATTTTGATATTATCTATATTTTTTAAATTAAAAAATATAGCTAATATTACTAACAAACAATAGCACTTACTGCAGTTGAGGTTTATCTTAAGTTATAGCTAAGATAAGTTCTTAAAATTTTTAAAACAACTTGGCCCGAAGATGGTAGGATTACAGAAAACGTTAGCTATAGATATTCAACTAGTGAGAAAACATAAGATAAACCTCAACTGTGGTAAGTGCTATTGTTTGTTAATAATATTAAAGGAGAAAAAGCAGTAAGTTTAAAAAAAATGTATATAAAAAATATAGATAATAATTGGAAACTTAATTATGGAAATTTTTTCAAAAATTTCCATAATGAAGTTTATTTTGACATAAACAACATGAATACAGTAATCTAGATATACAAAAGGAAGGGGAAAAAAGTTAAATTTTTGAAAAATATTCCATCAAACAAATTTTTATAAAAACCTTTTAAAATAAGAAATTTCAGCCAGAAAACATTTAGGAATTATGACTGAAAACTCATTATGGTCTTTTTTCTAAACAAAACTGCAATAAACTGATTTGGATCAGCCAAATTGCAATTATAAAATTCTATTATTTGTTCCTGCTACATGTGGCATACCACATTAATATCCTCTGGCAGTAAATGATCTTGAACAGCATATTCCATCAATGGCATGCAACAAGTTAAATCCAAGCAAACATTTTAAATTTTAAAGCTAAATAATCATAATCAAACAAAATCTTTTCATATAATCACATTTTAAATTAATTGAAATTTTAATCAATATACCTGAACTTCAGAATTTGCATCAACAGGCAATATTGGGAACCAATGATCTTTTCCATGATATTTATGCAAATCTTCTCTTTTAATAGCTACTTTTCCCAAAACTTTAGCTTTATTTACTGCTTTCTCATGATCATAAACATATAAAGAAAGATTTCGAAATTTACGTGGAACTTCAAACTGAAATTCTTCTCCAAAAAATGGGCTAAAAGAAATAATAAAAAACTCCAATATATTTAATTACAAATAATGAAATTTATATTAAAACTGAAGATTTTAATAGCATAAGAAATTTTCTAAAAAAATCTTAATTTATAAATGTAGTCCTTTCTGATTTATATCCTTAACTGATTCCTGAAAATATTTTTGTACCACTAAACAAAATTCAACTTTTTATACTGTAAAGCCTCTTATTAAGGAATTAATTATGCATTTAAATATTTTTCTTATATACTACGCAATATAATAATAATAGCACTTCTAATATTATTATTATAGTGTACAAAAACTTGCATTTCTTTTTTCTTACCTTTCATTCATTTTAAATTCAACATTCAAAACAAAAAATATATATATATTCATAAAGGAAAATTGATATTCATTTAAATAAATAGAATTTCAAAATAAAGATTAATATATGTTCAGATGTTATTATTGACTAAAACAGTATAATGTAATCTTGAGTAATTCTACCTAATCATAGATTATTTTCCATAATTTTGTTTTCTTTTATTTTCATGACTAATTATGTAATTTTCCATTTATCTAAATAATTGTTTATATACTATAGAATTTTTTTTTAATTTAGCCTTAAACTGATTCTTTGTAAACAAATATAATATAGATTTAAAAAAAAAGAGAAGAAAAAGTTATCACAAAAAGAAGAAGAAAAGTTGTTATAGTGTCATTACATATTATTGTTAAAGTTACTAAAGAGTTTATATTAAAAATATACTAATAATAGTAATAGTAAAGAAACATATTCAAGTTTGAAAACACTGTTAACTATCAGTCTTTCACGAAAAAATTTTTGATCAATCCAACTTTTCTTAATTTTTTTTTTTATAACTCTTCATTATTATCTAATAATAAGTTATATAACTACTCAAGATCTTTTCCAATATCAGCTATTGATTTTATTACAGGATATGCATAGGATATATATATCATTTATAAATTTTAGAGAAGATAAAAATTATTTAAAATTTTCCAAATTCATAGATTTTAATAGTGATTTGTTTTCTTGTTTCTTCTATTCATTATTCTATTTCCTTCCATTATTTATAATGTGGAGTTAAATATTTCATAAAGGAAAATTGATATTCATTTAAATAAATAGAATTTCAAAATAAAGATTAATATATGTTCAGATGTTATTATTGACTAAAACAGTATAATGTAATCTTGAGTAATTCTACCTAATCATAGATTATTTTCCATAATTTTGTTTTCTTTTATTTTCATGACTATTATTGATTTTTCCTTATACCAGGGGTGTCCAACCCTTTTGGCTTCCTTGAAAATTTGAAAAAAAAATTTGTCTTGGGCCACACGCAAAATATACTAATTCCAACAATAGTTGTTAAACAAAAAAGTTAGTAAATAATGTACAATATATGATATCCATCATGACAAATAAGTTAAAATGTCGTAGCATAATAAACTTTGACTTCTTTTTTGTTCAGAAATTTTTTTAAATCATTGAGCATTTCAAAAAGTTTTAATCACTGAAATAAGAAATATTTTAGAAAATGGAAAAGAAGATAGGTTTTTAATAATAAAAGCTTCATTAAGTACATAAAAATCTTATTTTTTTTTTTTAGGAAGTTTACGATTTTATATTGGGCCACATTCATTATAGCACTGGGCCATGGTTTGGACAGCCCTGCTTTATACTAATCTTTTTTCATTAATTCTCTTCTTGATACATTAACACTTATTTAATATTTCAGAATTATTTTCGTATGCAGTCTTTGTAAAATACTCATTTTCATTAATATTTTATACATTTAAAAGTTAATTACAGAAGATATGTAGTTAATGGATAAAATGATAACTGCATTAATAGATAAAAATGTATATTTTCATTATTACATTTAAAAAAATTCATATCATTCATTCACAAACTCTAAGCATTACTTCATTTTTGACTACTGTAGTACTTTGTTACTGAAGTATATCTAGTTAAATATTTCAGATGTATATTTTTTAAAATTAGATTGTAGCATCTAATATTAGATATTTTCCATACATTGGCTATGCTTAAAATAGATATAAATTTATATTCTAAATATAAGTGCCTAGTTAATCTCAATGTAAATAACAGTAATTTATTAATATTTCCTATGCTGTTTTTCATACCAATTTTTCCCTATAAATATTTTAGTGATAACTATTTATACTAATAATACAGCATAAGAAAAAAAGCCATATTTTAAAAGGATCTTAACTTAATTTTATCAAATAATTATTTTGTGTGTTATTGTGTACTGTATTTTACATATTTGTGATTTTTAAATCATTGTGTGATGATTGCCTAAAATAGTCATAGTGGCAAATTATGCAATGAATTTAAAACATGAAAAATTTTTGAAAATAGCATTTAACTACTTTTTCTGAATGTTTAATATATGTGCCATATATGTGTAATTTGTTCAGTTATAAGTTCTGCTACTCCTCGGAATTTGAGGAATTCTCCGATTTACGGAGTATTTTTTGGAATTCTCCAATTTGGTTCAATTTTTATGTGTATTTTTGAACAATGGCAGTCGGTTATATTTTTGATATATAAAAATTTACGAATAAGAGAGGTTTGCAGATATTATACACATGGAATCTCCAGTTTTCAGATATTTAGTAAAATTTGTATCATGTTTATCTATATGATTATCTAACTGTTTATGTTTTTTAACCCAGTTTTCAGTTTTTATTACCGAAAAAGGAGCTTATTTTTAATTAAAGCAATCATTTGTATTGTATCAGTTTCGAAGTTATGTAACATACTAAAATTTGCCTCAATTGTGTTGATTAAAATATTTTGTTTTATTTCTAGTGTTTTATTTTAACTGAAGTAGTCTTTTGGCACAAAATTACAATATTCCTTCCTCTAAGGATTTTGTGAATTTAGCAAGTAAAATGGGCTTCCTATTTCATTTGCTTCCGTTAAGGTAAAGTATAAAAACTATCAAATTAATCAATATCTTTTACATTATATATTCAGGTGAATGCTGTTTGCATGCAGTAAATGTGTGATATTCGAAATTAAATAATAATTGCGGGATTGAATGAATGTTTTATCAATCTTCAGTTATCTACTCGGCATTAATGCATTAAGGTGATACTTTTATATTTGACATTTGTATAGAATACATTTTACATGTCCAATTAAAATGTGAATAAACATAAGCAAGAAATCATAGCATTTTATTCACAGTAAGAAAGGTATGCACATCTGTGCTAATATAAATACAGTAATCACATATTTCATAGAACAGAAGGATATTTTTATAAACAAGAGTTGTACATAAATTGATATCATGAAAAAATTCTGAGATCAACTTCAGAAAAATAAATATGCAAGTTTTTACAATAAATAGCTAATATACAATTCCTCCCGCCTTTTTTTTTGGATGAACATGGATATACAGAAATAACGAACTACAAAAATAATGAAGTAAGTATCACAGATTACTAATAGTCTCTATCTTCAAAGATCTTTCATGTAAAAGAAGAAGGTATACAGTACATCTCTTCGATTTTGTTTATTGTAACAGTATCTAAATCATTATAAGGCACTGGACATAGTAGGATTGCTTCTATAAATTAGCACATTAGATGAAAAGACATCTTTTTTTTATTATCTAGAGTACATCATTCTAATTCGTAATTTTATTCATTTTGTCTAAATCCGTGGTTCCCAACGTGGGGCACATGCCCCACAAAGGGGCAATTTGATTTTTAAGGGGGGCAATTCCAGAATGAGTTATTAACAGTGAATTTTTTGCATTTCTTATGGTTTATAGGCTCATATATAATATGCAAATATATATATTGTGACATATATATTTTTAAAATTAAAATCAGAATGTACATTGTGGTTTTGAAACTTTATTTTCTGTTTTTTCTTATCAGTTCATATTATTATTATTTCTTTAACAATTTCTTGGTGATTTCTTCCTCAGTATTTCAACTGCCCTTTTATTCTTTTATTTTTCTCTTTCGTGGATGCCATGTTCTTTGGAAGCTTGTTTAGACCAAGTTAATGGTATTTTATGCTTCCTCCATGTGAATAGGAGCTCACTTTTTGAATAATAAAAATTATATGTCACAGGGGGGCATCAATATTTGAGGGATGCTTAGGTGGGGCCTGGCCAAAAGGTCTAAATATTTGTCTTGGGGTGGGACCCGAGACTCGAATCCGGGTCCTACAGAGTAGAAAACCGAAGAGTTTCCACATGGCCAATCCGGATGGCCGGGGCCCTATATCATCATGATTCGTCACTGATTATAATAAAAGCTTTACTATCCAATAGGTTGAATTCGGATTTTAACTCTCAATGCTGCTAATGCATTCTAAAAAATTACCGCACTGATAGGGGAATATATTCTATAGGAATAATGATGATTCCTTTATAAAGAATATTTTCTCAAATTAAAAAATAGAACTGACGAAGGAAAAATAATTTATTCAAAATCGAAGCTGCAGAGATTGGGTGAGTTCAGAAAATGTTCCCGAGAATTTAAAAATAATCATTTATACAAATTAAACTATTGTACTATACAGTATATAAAAAAACGAAAAACATTTTTCTAAATTAAAAAAATTTTAATTAGAACATATTACGTATGTCTGGAAATACAATCGGACCTCCATATACCGAAATTCTCCGTATATCAAAGTTTTTTGTTAGTTCCGTGAAATTTCCATTGAAAGGCTGTAGCCGCGTAAGCATTGGAAAGTGGCCTTTACATCGATTTGGCTGATTTTTTTTTAAGAGGTTGCTTTCTGGGTAACATTTACTTTTGCCAAATATTAACGTCGAAATACAGATGGTTCCCCAGAAAAAAAAAAAGATTTTCGAATTTTGAAAAATAATTTTTTTCTCGGGTACCGTTGTTGCAAAATACATGAAATTAGGTTATGGTATAGAGGTGCATAGGATCTATAACTGGATGTTTAGCAGTTAGGATATTCGCGACTGTTTACTCTTTGTGCTGCTAACCTATTTCGTCACATCGACCGAAGCACACTGTCGTCTACACACGACGCATGGGTGCGTCAGAATATCGTTGATGTAGGGAATTACTTAGTTTTTCACTATGAACGCATCGGCCCCGCTATATAGATATATAATGACATCCGGTAAGCCACGTCCAGCTTATCTCCATTCAGCCGGTATCACGTCAAGGTGATCTCCATTCAGAAGGGTTTCTTTTGCCAATCAGATGACGTCACACTCAATTCTGAAGAATACTATGTGACGGGGCAAAACAAACCCTTCCTCAGGCTGCCCACCCCTGCGGAGGGATTAGCCAGATTGTGGAGGACGATCTGTTGATAAAAAAAATGGCCAGGTTCTGGCGCTTTGCCATGGCCGAATATCGCTCGGGGTAACTCCACGAGGTTTTATGATTAGGGAAGCAAGCTTCCCCCGGTGTGATGACGAATCCCTTACAGTCCGAGCCAGACCAACTCTCAAATGGGCAACGTTAAGGCTTCTATCCCTCCGCCATATATCCCATCGGCACGGTACGCCATTTTGGGATTTGGGACCCTTTTGAAGGACTCGTACCTTACGTAGGACTTATATCGGGCCGATTCTTAATCCCGAATCCGCAGGGACTCGGACGATCGAGTGGCAAACTACAGAGCATCCACCAGTGAGGAGTTGGTGCAGTCAGGCTCTATCGTCCCTAAAGGAATTTCTTCAGTAGAAGCTGCATCTGGAGGCCAAGCAGAGCTCATTTCGGCCGGCCAGATACTGCAGGACCTCTCTATAGAAAGTGAAACGAGGTCCAAATGATTTATCCGGCTAGGACTTCCGGCGGTGGTCTACTGGAGTGCACCATTCTCTTTCTACGGCCGCTAGCAGCGCACCGACATCTGCACTCGCCGATTCAATGGTGTAGGGTTATCTTCGCTTGGATATCCTCAGACTCTAGGAGTCACTTAATTTATCCCTGTCACTATGAAATTATCGTCCGGCTGCAAAACAGCTACAAACATAATGCTTGCCGGCACAAATTCCCCGCAACGCCAAGATGAGCTTTCCATCATGCATAAACATTAAATACCTTCGTGCTAATTAGTTAGTTTAATTAAGCCGCTCTATCACACGAGGGATATTTTGTATCTGGCTGCGGTCACTTAATAGAGCTCATCACAGGATGACCAACAATTATGATGTCAACGGGATGATTGAAGGATGGAGTTCAGTGGCCGGGACCGGACCTTTCCTGAAAAACTGGAGGTGTGGGATTCGGATTTGAACCCGACTCCATGGTGGTGATAATCTAGCTTTACCTCGCGGCCATCCGACCGACTTTTTTCAGCGACACTACTACATCAGAGGAAGAGGATTGGTGAAGCAGATTAGCATGAAGAAAAGATGATTTTTTTATGCAGTTTAATACCGCTTTCCAACTAGTGGATACTAAGATTAGTTTTTTTTTATTAACAGATGACGCCACACACTATTCTGGTAGAATACTATGTGGCGGGGCGAAACAAGCCCTTCCACAAGCTGCCAACCCTGCGGAGGGGTTAGCCGGATTGTGGAGGACGAGGATCGACGGGGCCGGACACAATGATAAATATTTTCAAGGGGTGGTACCCGAGACTCAAACCCGGGTCCTCCAGCGTGGCAAGCTGAAGCGTTTCTACACGGCCAAGCCGGCCGACACTAAGATGAGGTTAGGTTGGGTAAGTAAAGCCGCATATCACACGAGGGATATACAGTACTTTATCTGGCGGCAGCCATTTATAGAGCCAATCACAGTTGGCCAACACCCATGATGGGGTCAGCCGGATGATTGAAGGATGGGTTCAACGAGCCGGTCTTGACCCCACCCGAAAAACTGGAGGTGTGGGACTTGGATTTGAACCCGGAATTTTCAGGGTGGTAAGCCACAGCTTTACCAAGCGGCCATCCGGCCGACTCAATAGATACTAAGCAGCGGGGCATTTCCATGCCCAACACGGGCGCCACTTCCCTTGATGGGGGATGTTTATCAGATGGATTAATCGCGAATATCAGATTTTTATTAATATATATCAATACGTGGATATGGAAGACGACAACGTCACCATATATATGTATTAAATTAATCAAAATTCCTACAATGGTTCTTTACTCAATTGCAACATATTGATGACAATGAGATTGCTGATGGGCTTGCCAAAGATGGGACTTCTCGTTCCTTTATTGTAGTGGTCTCCAAACTTTTTTTGACTGCGTACCCCTAAGACAGAAAAAATAAATGGCGCGTATCCCTAACTGATTGAGTAGATATCTATTGTAATTAGTGTTTTAAAGAGGAAATAACGCCTTATATAATATAAAAAAGGCTATAATTGCACATTATTTTTATTATTAACATAGATGCATATTTATTTTTCTAATTAAAATTTAATGAGAAGAATGCATTTGTTTAATAATTTCTGAAAATGCTGGTTTGATGTTATCTGACACTGCGATACGAAGGTCTGCTTCCAAGTTTAATTTATTTCGATATTTAGTTTTAATACTCAGTGATCTAGCAGCTTGTAGAATCTACAAACAATATATAAAAATTGTTTTCACTGTACCCCCAGGTATCGTCTCGCGTACCCCACTTTGGAGACCACTACTTTATTGGACCTGATCCTGTCCTGTGTATCAGATCTGATGCATTTGGACGAGTTGTCAGGGACTGATTAACAGCTCAGCAACTCATCTACTGGAGATCTACTCTTGGTCTTAGGCAGGCGAAAGCTCTCATTTTGGGCTCTTCTATGCAGATAACTAAAGAGTTGCTCTCACTGCATAAAAATGAAGTTAGAATTGTTGCAGGGCTCCTTACAGGGGCATTGTCATCTTAGAAAGTATCTTCATTTAATTGGGATTGTTAGTAACCCTACTTATCCTGATGTCAGGATGAGGATGAAACTCCTCTTCACATTTTGTGTGAATGTGTGGTCCATTCATCGCTAAGGTTTGATCTTCTTGGGTCGCATTTCCCTGCACCAGAAGATCTTATTACAGTCCCATTGAAGAAAATACTGTTTTTCGCGATTAATGATAATGATTATCCTGTTGAGGGTGCACAATAGATCATTGGTGGTCGCATGCTAGGGTTGAGAGAACCCCCCTTTCCTACATCTACATCTAATTGCAACATATCCAAATGTGATCTTAGTTACTTTCTTCATCTGTGGACTATTCAACCAGGAGCTGGAATTGGAATAGAGTATTTAATTTAATTACTCCATCTTGTAAAAAAATAAATATTCAGATATATAATTTATATAAAATAAAATTTTTAAGATAGCTTCTTATAGACGTCATATTAAAAATCTATTAATACAGATCAACAATCTATCCTTTTATAATGTATATGATAGAGTTCACATTATTTTTTTAAGATATAGAAACCATTGTATCTCGGGGTTCTTTGCCATGTAATGAGTTTTGGATTCTGCTTTGCTATCTATGGCAGTCATAATGATTTCAATCATAAAATATTTAAATAAATAGTGAAAATATTTGAATAATTTTACACACAATCCATATTACAGTATGACTGGTAATATGGACTGTATATTAAGTTATAAAAACTTTTTCAGAGATTCATTAAATAACTTTTATGGATACTTTTTGTAACATCTTCAACGGCAATTTCTACAATACACAATAACAATTGCTGTAAGAACAATATTATTATACTAACTTTATCATCCAGGTAAGTAAACATGTTAGTGTGTTAACTTAAATAAAAAATAAATTGAAAATCCCAAAGAGATTTTATAGGATTACGCCATATCGCTTTGGATAAGTAACGCCTCACTATTTAAAAAAATGGCGATGGAAGATGAAATTTTGAAGGTAATTCTTATATATGTAGTCAAAGATTAGTTAAATCTGTTATAACTCCAATTAAACGTTCTAGGTCAATTCCCGTTGTAAAAGAAAAGATTTGAATTTATTGCAAACGAAACAGATTCGGGAACTTCGAGAAAGAAAAGAGGAAGTTGGCGGTAAAGGTGATACTCAACAACATTGCTCTCGCGATAAACAAAGGGTGAGTCATTTTCAGCCGAAGAATTCTTAAGAAAATTTGCTTATTATAATAATCATAGCGGTTTTTAAGGATTTAACCTATATAATCCGCTCCGAAGGAAAGAACAACGATCGCGATAAGTCGAATGCTAAAAATATCCGCATCTCTGATGCTAAGGTAAATTTGCTTTAAACTGTTGATACTATAAAGTGTGTTATTGTTTTTAATACACATTTTACTGCATGACGCAAAACAGAATAAATATGAGGAGATTTCGGGATCACAAGCAGTTATTCCTCACTATAAAATGATGGAATATCCACCGATCAGGAAGAATGCCATGACCAATGTGATTTTCATAACTCATGAAAGAAAACGCAGAATTCCAGCTTTTTACCAGACAAAATTATTGCTTTACCACTCAGCTTATTTCTGGAGAAGTTACAGACCTCTCATCAATGTTAGTTTTCGTTTTCAACACGCTTGTTGATAGTTTAATAATTTTTATTTATCTGTTTCGTTTTCATAATAAATTTTATAACTTTTTTTGGCATTGACTACTACAGTTTTGCCATTTTTAAATATTTCAGAGTATGAGAAAAACGTTGTGGCAATTGAACAAATCGTTTCGCTTGCTTCAGCTCAAATTTATCGCCAAATTAGCAGAATAGAAAAGCTTCATTAATTTAAAAAGAAAAATTCTTTTAATGGATTTCTGTTTTGAATTATTGTGTCCAAATCCAAAATAAAAAAAAAGTGCATTTTAATTAAAAAAAAATTGTTTTTTATTTTCGTATTCGAAATAATAACGCTATAGCACTTAGGGAAAATTTCATGGATGAAATTGTATTTTGATTACATAATTTTTTTTATTATATTATTTTTTCTTTAGAAGAAATTTTGATCGAATTTTAATTAAATAAA
>AYEL01085661.1:0-12333 GCA_000484575.1 Olivierus martensii
ATTAAAATATTTTTAAAATAAAATTCTGTTAAATTTTTAATAATATATTAAAATTAATTTTTTGTATCCGAATCTTTTATGATTAAATAACAATGCGATATTTATAAATTACGTAATGGTGAGTATTTATGAGCATTTTTATGAATTAATTAATTAAATCTTGATGATCAATTTTTTTGTGTGTAAATTGTGTGAGAAATCATGTGGCAACTTGTTGCTGTGATAGTTTCGTTTTTCAGATTGTCAGGCTGCTTTTAGGATAGAGCGGTAATCGTATAGGAAGATTAAGCAAGACGGGAAGTTTAAAGAATGCACAGTAAGTTACTGACGTTATTATTGTTATTTCCCTTAATTAAAAGCGTATAAACAAAGAAACAGCTTATAAATCTCAATGATTAAATGAATCAAATAAAATTGCTTGGGATTACCCACAGATTAGTAATACACCCATCTACATTGCATGTATGTACATGTTTTACATTGGATTGTGAGAAATCGCCAAAAGTTTTTAGACTGCTATTTAAAAAAAAAAACGTCATGTACATTGAACGATATCTTGTTGTTTATTTATAAACTGATCAGTTTCATTAAGATAAAATTCCTGAAAATCTTTATATCTAAGATGACTCAGAAAACGGTCTTAACAAACGTATCTGATATTTTATATACAGATTATAGAATACTTTTCAAGTTTATTAATTTAACAGCACAGATTTAGGATTATTAATGTCGCTCAGCTTAGAATCTGCATGAATCCTTTCGTCAAAGAAAATGTCACAGTACATGTACATGGATCTAACAAAGCAATATCTTTTAAGAGGGGAAGTTTGAGATGTTATACAGTCTGTAATTGGTAATTATCTTGAAGATCCTTACGCTAAAAATTATATTTGATAAATTTATAAATGACTTATATTCAACGAAAAAGGAAACTTCCATATTTTAATACAAAATATAACAATAATAAAATTTATAAATTTTATTTTTAGCATTGTTTCTTGAATTTGAATACCAATCTGCTTATGCTTTTTTAAAATAAATTTAATGTAACCAATTCAATGCCAAATTACCCTTTTATACATATAAAAAGAGTTTTTTATATAAACTTGTACATTGCTATCAAATAAATCATTAGAAAAAAATAAATAGATCTCATTGAAGCATCATTGTTTGTTTACAAATTATATACACAAACATCCTTGATATACACATACATATATAGCATTGATTTAAAATAATTTTTATTTTCTCTTTAAATACACAGATTTGTCTTCAAACTCTCAAGTTCTATTGCTTATATAATTACATTTATTAAAACAAGCATTTTAGATAGAAAATAATAATTTATTATTAATAATTCATAAAGCTAATTAATATTTTTGGTATTTTATTGCCTTTATACTTGTTAGATTCTATGACATTTGTATTGGAGGACCATAGAAGGCCAAAAACATTATTTCCTCTTATTATTAGTTAGGTTTGTAACTTACTAATTACAAAGGAAAACTATAATTTATTAAGTGCTTGTTTTAATAACTGTATCAAGTTTGTCATTTTGTGAAGTTTGCATTAATGGATTATACTCATTTGTACTTGTTGTTCAATCTGCAAAAAGTTTTTACTTTCATGAAAAAACTATTTAATTATTGACTGATTAATGAATATAAATTATTATATAGAACAACATAGTTTTCAAATTCATATTTTAATTAAATTTTCTTGCATAAAGGTGCTGAAATTTCATTAATAAAATTATTCAGATATTGTCAGTTTAATAATATGAGTAATTGTTTATTTTTCTTGCTTAATATCTTTACTGATTGTCAGATATATTTTCGTATCAAATTTATTGCTATATACCGTTGATTCTATTTGAAACAAAATTATGTTAACTGTCAGTGCCAATAGTAGACATATCTGTTATCTAATTATTACATCATTCAAAAACTTGGCAACTATTACGTATAATGATATAAAACAGTGATTGCATATTATTCTAAATAAATATAATTTGTGATATAATTAGTGATGTATTTTTCTATCCATATACAAATTTGTTCTGTGATGATATTTTGTAATTGTCAGAAATGCTAATACTAATCAATGTAATTAATATTATTTTTTTAATTTAATTTACAGAAAATTTAATTTATTTTTGCAAGTAGTTTATCAGAATCAAAATTTATAAGAATTATGAATATATTTAAGATAATATCTCAGATTTATTTTTCATTTAAAAATTTTATGAAAAAAATAATGCAAAATGATTTGTATGTTATTGCTTCATTAGGCTTAACTTCAAAAATTGTGTCACTTAGTAACTTGGAAATCCAAATTAAATAGCAAGCATACTAAATAGGTAATAAGTATGCATAATTGCATTCATCTTAATGTTTTTTAAATTATTCAGATTAATTGGTAAGCTAGCTTGTAGATCTTATTTATTCATATGTAATTAATTGTTAATAATCCTAACCAGCCAAATTTTCTCTAGTGATTTATTTTTGAATAAACTGCCAAATTAATAATTATAAATTAATTTATGCTACGGTGCCATCATCTATTGGATTAATAATTAAATATTTAAATTTAGGCTAAGTGGCACTATCTGTTTAATAATTAAACTATAATTTTTATTAATTTCTCAAAATTAAAAATTTGCTTTGGCTTGGAGTTGAACCAGGATCTTAGACTGTCTTATACCTTAACCAGTTACATCAGCAGAATTTCCAATTTCGGGATTCATATATAATTTAGAAATTATATATGCAATACATGGTGGCACCATAGGATAAATTAATTAATAATTATTAATTTAGCAGTTAATTCAAAAATAAATTATTAGGGGGCAATTTAGCTGGTTAGATTATTTGGATTGTGTAATCTAAGTTAAACAGAATTTTAATTGTATAAATTCAACTATTTTATATAATCAATAGGTAAAATAATAACTTTCTACAACTCAAGAACCTATTAGAAATTTTTATATTAGAATTAATAATAATTGTGTTTTAATTTTATAAATTGTTGCCTAATTACAGTTTTCAAGGAATGCATTACTTTTATAAACTTAAGAATATCTATATATAATTTATTGTAGTAAAAATCAAATATAAAATGTTTAAAATAGCTTTAACATTTAAATAAAATCCTTTTTTGATTTTCTAAAAAAAAACTTTTATTATAAACTCATGATTATATTCAGAAATACAAAAGAAGAGCATAGGACAAATTTTGTTTTGATCTTTTTATAATAAATCCTCATCTAATATTGCCTTAGCTAATGTCATTTTATGATTTTATATCTATTGTGAAGATGCCAGTGAAAATAAATAAATAAATTAAAAAATTAATGATTTTATTCATATATTATTTCCCTTCATATCAGAGAGGGGAAAATGTGAAAAATGATTTTTTTCCTCTCTGATAGAATCTCTCTTTAGAAAATGAGATAAACATATTTAATGTGAATACTAAATATATATACTCAAATATATAATATTGTCTACAAACAATATATTAACTGTACAGGACACAAGATATTTATTCAGATTAGTCAGGTGGAAATGCTTTCACTTTCCAATCAGAGGACCTGGGATTGAATTAGGATCCCACTTTAAAAATTTATATGAGGAGTCTATGCCAGGCTCCTTGATGCCTGTACTGAATTTCTCAAATCTGTTTTGAAATTTTCAATTTTGATATTATTTTATTTTTATTATCCAGTATTCTTTTACTTGAAGTTTTTCAATTATGTTAGTATTTTTTCATTAGAAAGATGATTTTTTGAATAAATTCTTAAATTTGTCAATTACCAAAAAAAAAAAAAACCAAATAGAGGAACAAATTGGAAAATAAACTGCTTATCTCACTGTTATTAAGCTTAACAAGTTCATAAATAGCACAAAAAGCAGTATGTACGTATATAACTTTAATATACAAAAACGTTTTCGATACAATACGTATCCTCTTCAGTTGTATAAACTTTTACTAGGTAAAAGTTTATACAACTGAAGAGGATACGTATTGTATCGAAAACGTTTTTGTATATTAAAGTTATATATGTACATACTGCTTTTTGTGCTATTTTGAACTTGTTATAAAAAAAACCAAAATTTTTGAACTGCTAGTACATGGCAGCATTATGTTAGAAACCCATAGAAGCAATAAAATTTCTAGAATTAGAATTCTTGTTAATAATACTGTAATAGTATTGGTGTTAATACTGTTCATTCTAGCACTGATTAAAAGTGGAAAAATTTACACATAAAATTTAGTAGCGCTTTCGACTTTATTAAGTCCTCATCAGCTATACTTTACATATATAGATTGTCGAACATAAGAATGCCAAAACAGAACAAATTTAAAGTTTAAATATACAAATGTTAGAATGTTAAAATAAAATATTAATTAAATAAACATTAAAAATAAAATAAAATTAACAAGCTTTACAACATTAAGAATAATAATACATAAAAATAAATATAAATAACAGTAGACCCAGTTACAAAGGATGGAACTAGATTAGTATAGTGCCTGACGTAGTACTCGATAGTGAGTCAACCACTTTTTCCCCTACACAGAACCTGACAAACTTTTTGCACGGGACTGTACATATTATAGAAACCAACATATGACCTGAAAAATTTATCAGTTAAAGTTGCTGCCTTTAGAGCTATCTTCAAACATGTCAAACATTGCAACTATTATAATAATAGAATTGCTAAGATTCATATTATTTTTAAACAAGGAAGAGTATATAATTATAACAATTTTTGGTTAAAAGCATTCTGGGTCATATTAAATATTGGCACAGAACAAAAACAAAAACAGCTTGTCTATTTATCATTCTTGAAACCAAGCTCTCCCATTAATGAAACAAACATGAAGTCAAAAATATCACTGATTTCAAAATTGTTTATCAAAAATTTAAAAGCATTTAATCTTCTTCATAATGATAAATATCCATAAAGAAATCCTAGCATGTACATTATTCCATTCTGTAACATTGATCTCAACAAAGATGAAAACTATATTGGCTTCACCAGAAGAAACTTATCCCAAAGATTAAAAGAACATAAAGACAGTGTTATCAGTAGGGTCCTTAAAACATATTAATATCTGTTGGCACAACACCAAAATTCTGCAGAAAATTAATCATTTAGATGAAGGCTACATAGCAGAAGCCCTGCAAATTCAACATTGGATATAAATGGAAGTTATTACCAACATGCAGGAACTGAAAGCACTCTCCTGCCTGGAAGTAGCATAATGCTCATGTCGTGACTTTTCTTGTTTATTTTTTTATTTTTTCTAATCAAATAGCTGAAGATGATCCTTGAACAAATTGAAAGCATTCTATTTAATCCTTGTTTTTCTGCTAAAAGTGCTTTATTTTTGTTGTATTATAAATTTGAATTTAAATATCATTTATAAATAGTTTGTCACAATAACTCTTTGTAATTTTGGTATCAATTAAATTATCTTTGTATACACAGAAGAAAGCTAATCATGTAGCTCTATTGAATTGATTAATAATAAATTTAGCCATTTTTTTATAAACATTTTTTAATATATTTCACTGTTGTCATAATTAAGTGAATTTTAGATTTATATTTATCAGATAAATGTACTAGTGAACTTATTAATATTTATTAAAATTATAATAAGATTATTCATATGTGATATTTCAAATTTAAAGCAAAATATTAAAAATTATAGTTTCCTTTCTTATATTTATCTTTTATGCATTTTTAGTGGCAGGATGTTTTAGATGTATTATCTCATGCTATGGATCAAAATGAAATTAATTACATCATGCTACACTCAAGACCTGGAATTGTAGTAAGTTTAATCTTTGTATTTATATCAAAAACTGAATTTTAAATGAATTTAACTTAATTCTATAAAATATAAATAAAATATATGATTAATAAAAAGAATTTGTTTAAAATAATATAAATCAAATTTTTTAACTTATAATCTTTGTAATTTGGAATGAATTTAAATAGATATTTTATTATTTTAATATCTTGAATCAAGAAATGAAGTAATTCATTGATATAAAATAAAACTTTTTGACACACATACAGCTTGCATAATAGGAAATATTTTTTTATTAAATTGTGTTTGGAAATGTTTTAATAAAAAATATTTCCTGTTATGCAAGCTATGTATGTGACAAAAAGTTTTATTAAGAAACAGGAGTTTTAAAATTTTGATGTAAAATAATTTTCAGAATTTGTAATGTGAATTTTTTCAAATTAGACATATGATATTAGGAAGATTCTTCCAAAAAATTTGGATGTCTTTCTAATATCATTCATCTACAGGTAGTCCTTGTCTAATGAAGTTGAATAGGTTTGTTTTTATGATGGTGTTCAGTTTGAACCCACTGTTGAGTAAAACCTCTGAATAGTGAACATCTCAGTAATTCAGTATCTGTCTGCTATTCAGGTGAAATAGGAAAACAGCAATGGTAGTAGAAAATGCTTAATGTTTCTACTTCTTACTTAATTCAAAATTAATCATGTATTCATGCAATCATCATAATTATATTCTTTTTGATATTTTTAACATTAATCATTGTAATTTATTTTAAAAATTAAAATAAATTGTGATCATTAATTGTAAGAATTAAAATAATGCAATTTTCAGAATCAGGTAAAATGAAATTTTATTTACATTTGTATACAGTTTTTTTAACTGGATTATTACTAAGGTTGATTAGGACTTTTGACTGTAAAAAGCCTGTTAGAAAAGTTTGTTTTTTTCTGCAATTTCTCATAACTTCTTTTTCAATGTGAAGTTTTAAATTAGTCAACAATAGTAATCCTTCAGAATCATATTTTTTGACAAAAAATTGGTTTAATTGTTTGCTATACCTAATTGAATCTGTTGCCACTAAATGTTATTACTTTTGGTGAATTTATCACCATTGCTGCTATGCTGCTAAATGGTCAAAATACCTCAACTGGGAACTACAACTGCCAATGTTGATCCTTTGAAAAATTCATAACTCTTCCAGTCAGCAGTGAGAGGGACATTCTCACTGGTTGTTCTGAAGGAACAGGAGTTGTTCCTCCAGAATGGACATAAAAGTACATTTTTTTTATATTTTTTAACCAAAATCATTTGTCTGCTATTCAGGAGTGTCCACTAAGGAGGTTTTATTATAGTTTGCTGTAATAATGTAGGCAATTTATTTTTAACATTAGGACAAATCCATAGTTCAACAAACTGATATTTATTCATTAATTTGTTAAAGTTAAGTTTTTAAATGCAGTTCTGTACATAATGGGAACACCTATCCTTCAGTGTATACTTAAATGAGTGCTATGAGCAAATACACAAATTTTTGAGTTTAATTGACTATAGTAAGCATAAATGACATATATATGGAGATTTAAATATAAGGCTTCTTCTAAGTATGCAACAAGGTTATACCAAGTTTTGCTATTTTTTTATGTGAATGGGATAGTCATAACAAATCGAATCATTACATCTAAATTATTTGTTCATTTACTCAAAATCTGGGTTATGTAAAATTTTCAGTTTCAATTAATTGTGTAAATTAGAGAATACCTGTATTGCAAAAGGAAATTAAATCTAATAATACATCCTTTATTATCTACATGAAATTCCTCACAATATATTCATAATTTATGGATGAGTAATAATGTAGATAAAAAATACTTTAAAATATATGCCAAATCAACATTTCATTGGCATCACTTCTTTAAAAATTATTTACAGTCATCCACTCCAGGATTTTCAACTAAGTGTTTTTTGAAATTATTTTAATAAATTTCTTAAATTAAAAACAAATTATTTTATTGTTGTAACAAATTTACTAATATTTATAATTTTATGTATTATTTTTATTAAGAATGATTCATCTTTTTTTAGCTTGTATTTTTCAATAGTAATCTTTTTAAGAACAAAAATTTCAGGTATTATAAAATGATAAGACATTTGAATTTTATAAATATTAAATTTGGGAAAAATAGTCATTTAATTTGACTGAAAGTCTTTCGATAATTTGTTATTCAGAAGTTTTAGAAATGATATATTACTTGTATGTTGTTAATAATTTAAATATTCGGTTTTTGTTTATGAATATTTTAAGATATACAGTATAGTTTAAATTTAATAAATCAATTTAAATATTAAAATTTTATTTTAAAATAATATATAAAAATTAAAATATTTATTTTTAAAATAAAATTTAATTTTATATTATTTTATTTTTTTAAATTAATGTAAATTACATTATAGGATATGTATATATTATATTATTTTTATTTTGAAACTTCTATTGGTTAAAAATATTTTCATTATCATTATTTCTGATAATATATTATCAAAAATCAGATTCAGAAATATATATTATACTTAAAACTCTGATTATCATAAAGCTTAACTGATTATTAATTCATTTTAATGCTGAAATTAGATTTAATTGCAATAGTTAATTAGTTCTTAATATAATTGAAACACTTTATTTGTTAAAAATATCTGATATTTTTATTCACAGATACGGAATGAATGCTTTACAAAAACTTTGTCTAAGAAAGGAAAGAGAAAATATTATTGCTGATCTAAATCCGAAATATATTCTTCATCATCTTCTTTCCACTAATACAATTACATTAGATGAACACACAGAAATTTTAAATAAGGTGGTTATAAATTTTATTCTTTAATAATATATATTTATTATTTTCATTTTCATATAATTATTTATTGATTGAAAATGCTTAATGCATTATTATATTAATATCAGAATTTTAATTATTTTTATAAAATTAAAAAAGTTGAGTTTATCTTAATATTATAAATATAATTGTTTTATAATGTTCATAAGTATAATTGTAGTTTTTATGAAATTTGAATACCTTATTATCTAAATTTTATATAAATATATTTAATCTTGTATTTAAGTAATGGGTATTGAAAATATTTTTTGAATTCTATATACTATATAGAATTTTCTTTCTACTTTATTATTTTATAATGATTAAAGATGATTAGTAAAGCTGAAAACATTATGATTATTTGTTTTTTTTCTGTTTATGTTTGTAAGTGCTGTTTTCTTATTAATTATAGAATAAAATGTGCATTGAACATTTTATTGATAGTGTATATCCTATATTAGATTGACTATGATTATATTTTGTGGCTTTTAGAAAAAACTTTATCAATTTATAAAAATTGTATTGTTTATAAAAAGTATAAATTAAAAATATTGTCTATAGTTGTAAAAGCCAAACAGTATATTTAAATTTAATTTCATTAGCTAAACAATTACAATTTTGGTATTTTTAAAGTATACTCTAAATTAGTTTGTGAAAATCTGAAAAAATACAAAAACTAGTTTTATCAAAAATTATATTGTCAACCAACAATTAAAGATTAGATAAAAAAAAAAAATCTTTTTTCAGTAATAGGATTAGTATTACATACATATATAATACAGAAAAAATATTTCATAATGACAAATAAATCAAAAATTAAATTTGCAGTTACAATCATATTTATTTTTTGCATAATTGACTGTATACTATATTAAGAATTAAAGTATTTAACATCTATAAATAATTATAAGTAATAAAGAAAAATTATAAGTGTATTTTGTCTGTTTATTTATTTAAATACTGTAGAGCCTGCCATGAATTGAATAAGGGGGGAATTATGCTTTACATAATAATTCAATTATTATGTAAGCATAATTTTGATCATTTTAGATGTCCTCTCCCCATGTAAGCAATTTATTGATTCTCCTCTTAAATTACTTAAGATTTTTTACCTCTTTTGTCTCCCGATGTTTAAAAATAAAAATTATAAAATATAAATTTGTTGTTATTAATATTAAATTTTAACAAATACTGCAAATAAAACAAATTTGTACAATTACAACAAATGCATGCCTATTGTACAAACAGTTCTAGCATGCTAATTAAGGTTTTAAATTGAAAATTTTTTTATTTTTTTGTAAAAGTATTGAGTAACCTTTGTCCCCCACATAAGAAATCATTTTCTAACACTTCTCTCCTTAAAATGTTTAATAATACTTGAATGATCTATAATAGGGACTGGCAGTCTGATAATATTGATTGTCTGGTATTTCTGTATTATAAAGGAAAATAGACTAAAAACAAAATCATAATACTATATAAATAACTCTAATGCATACACTTAATGTGCAGATATAATTAATTTTACAATGAGTGTAAACAAATGAGGATAAAACAGATACTTCTGTTAATTTCAAATATTTCAATTATGAACAAAGGAGCTAAAGTACTAAGTGCTTTAACTCTTTTGTTAGTTTTAGAAACAAAACTAATAGCACAAAGGCAGGAAAAAATTTCATAATGTGAATGCACTAATTAAATCACACAAAAATAGTAGCGCTTTGTGCTTAAAATGGAATTGTGTGCATTCTATGGAATTATGTATGTTCTTGAACTTTGTTGTAGCTGAAGAGGATTTGGTAATAAAAGTGCTATTATTTTTGTATGATTTAATTAGTGCATTCACATTATGAAAGTTTTTCCTGTGTTCATGTTGTTAGTTTTGTTTTTAAAATCATTATGGCAGTGTAACAGAATAAAAGATTTGTTACTTTTAGAAGTAGCAGAATGTCTTCAACCTTAGTATGAACAAATATTCAGAACCAGCAAATTTCATCTGTTTTCAAAGATCATTAATAAGAATGTTTACACTAAAACATTTAGGGTCAGTTCCACCAACATCGTATAACACTACTGTCAGTAAATGACAATGTCATTTCTACGGCCCTCGCGAAACATTTTTACGAGTATGACCTGGATATAAATTGGGATCAAGCGTGCATAGTTCGCCACTTAGATAAGGCGGAAGATATCAAAGTCGCTGAGGTCCTTGTCATTGCTACCTATAAGAAAAAAGCTTATGACAACCTCCCTACCACCGTACCAGCACAATGGTTCCTGTAATACTAATTAATTCTATCCTCTGTAATACTAATCTAGTTCCATATTTATTTTTATGTATTATTATTCTTAATGTTGTAAAGCTTGTTAATTTTATTTTATTTTTAATGTTTATTTAATTAATATTTTATTTTAACATTCTAACATTTGTATATTTAAACTTTAAATTTGTTCTGTTTTGGCATTCTTATGTTCGACAATCTATATATGTAAAGTGTAGCTGATGAGGACTTAATAAAGTCGAAAGCGCTACTAAATTTTGTGTGTAAATTTTTCCACTTTTAATCAGTGCTAGAATGAACAGTATTATAATTAAATCAAGTGGAAAGTTCTTTTTTAAAGTATTGGTGTTATTGAAGTAAATATTGTTCTTATTTTTGTTTGTGAATTTATTTATTTAGTTATAATTTTTAAATAAATATTGTTTCAAAAATTCTAGAAAATGTGTAAATAGTTGTAATATGTTATGTTGTGGTGCACTAATATTGAAATCATTAAAACAGAACCTTATATCTATTGTGAAGAAAGCCTGTGAGCTGTATTTTTGTTGCAAAGTGGGGAGATTAGGATAAATCTTGGGCTCCTAAAATATGTTGCAGCACATGTTCAAGAAATTTAAGAAATTGGCTGCAGGGAATAAAAACATCAATACTTTTGCATCATTTCATCCCACTTTTTACTTAAACATAAATAATTCAACTCACTTCAAAAGTGGAAATATATACTTTAATATACTTGAAGAACTTTAGGCTTTATTAAGAATTTCAGCAAATTATACATAATGTATAAATATGAAAATTCAAATGCAAAAAATTGATATGTTTAAACATCAATACATTTGCAGTTCTCAAGATATGGAGGGAACAGAAAGATCATATTACAGACTGTTATTTTTTTCTTACCAAAATGCAGACTTCACTTCCAAATCAAAAGATAAAATTAACTATTCAAATTTAGACTCTGCTTTAAGACCAGTATCACATGATAATCTTCCAATTCCTACCCCACCAACAACTTGGACACTTGGTGATGATGATGATGCAGACAACCCTTAACAATGAACAAGGAGCTGATAAAAACAGTATTGATGGCTTAAGAACAGTATTATATTTTGTGCCTTTAATGACAGCTTACTTAAGATGAACTAAATGATTTAGTAAGGGACCTTAATCTCTCAAAAGTTCAAGTAGAATTACTAGGATCTCTGTTACAAGGTTGGAATCTTTTGAATAAAAATGTAAAATTAATATTATTTAGATACAGGCAAGCAAAATTTGAAAAATTGTTTCTGTCTAGTGACAATATAGGTGCGGTTTCCACTGTACGATTTCGTCCAGCATGACGCCGTCCAGTAGCT
>AYEL01085663.1:0-39355 GCA_000484575.1 Olivierus martensii
GTGTTTGAATTTCGCGAGAAATGATCATCTTTCCAATTATTACAGTTATAAATTATCATATTTCTTTTTTATACAAAATAACTAAAACATTTGTAATGATATACTTGTATTTAAACTGTTTTCAAATATTACTTTCTTAATAATTACATTTGGTTTCAAACCATTTGTTACCTTATTATAAAAAAGTAATGCTGCGAGTGATAATACTTTAGAGCGATCAGTCGTGCCAATTTACCTCGCATGCTTTGAGTAACCCACCTCCCCTACATTGAATGCGTGTGGGACACGTCTAACGCACTCAATGTAGGCAGCACAGTATGTGAATTGGAAACTGTCACATCGGAAAGCCGATCATGATTTCCGGTTTCCAGCACCTAGTTGAAAGTGACAAACATTTTGGCCAGAGCTGTACATTCAGTCAAAAACAAAAAAAATTATACTATTTCTATTTAATGTTAATTTTTGCTAATTTATAAGAATTTTTCCATTAAAAAAAACTTAAATATTAGTCTTTTTTGCATTTAAAAATTGTACTTTTCAAAACAGAAATTTTGTATGCATTTTATGCTTTTATATTTAGCAGACAAAAATGTGACTTAAATAAATAAAAGTTTTCTCAAACTTAAGGCTTGTGTTATATAAACGAGCAAAAAAGAAAATTATATCTTCTATTGAAATACAGTGTCAGCAATTTCCTCAATAATCTTTAAAGAACAGCTTTTGGGTACTCAGAATATAAATAAGAATGTAATAAACAATAATGCAAATTATTTTAAAATAATTTACACAAAAGAACAAATACTTTCAACACAAAGAGATCAATTTCAAATTGAACAATATATTGACATGATTCTCCATCAGTAACAAGTAGAAGACATTTAATAAGCAGGAAAATGAAGCAAATGGACAGGAGCAGGGGACGAAAATTTAGCAAAAGTAGCAAACTATGCAGATAACAAAACTCATTCCTTTGTTTTCTCTATATCTTAGAAACTAAGACTAATGGTAAGAGTAAAAATGAAAGAACTTATAGTGCAGATTCTAAAATTAGAATTATATTCAATCCAGAGAATTAAAAATGTATTTTGAAACACAACTACTTATGAAATTTCTAATAATTTACATTCTCTTCTTTTTATTTATCACTATTAATGTTCAAAAATTACGCTACCTTTAAATGATGAATTCTTTTTTCTTTATTCTAGCACTTAGGTAGGATATAAATATCTTTATTACAGTTATTACTTAGGTAGGCTATAAATATCCTTTATTACAGTTATTGCTTAATTACAGAAACGTTTTCGGTCTATCCGACCCCTCTTCAGCTGTACCTATACTATATACATATATTATGTAGACCTTTTTAAAAAAATTTATATAGTATAAGTACAGCTGAAGAGGGTCAGATAGACCAAAAACGTTTATTAGGCCTTTACTTAATTTTTTTTGCAGTCAAATTGCATTGGAAAATGGAACACCTAATTTTAATACAGTAAATTTGCAATAATCGAAGTCCAATGAGTCGAATATTTGTTTATGTTGAAATTTCTATACAGTCCCAGTCCAATAATGTGAAAGTAATGTTAAAATTTCTCCTTAAGTCGAAGTTTTCCACATTGAGTTCTTGAAATTTTTGTTATTTCATTGCAAAAATTTAAAACAAAAATCCACAGTCCCCTTTCTTGCATTTCTGCAATTAATCAAAAGTAATAACCATCTGCTGGAAGAGTATTCACAATGATATTCAAAACTGAAAACAAAACTAACAGCTGTGACTTATTTTCAGTTGTTAAATTTAAGCCAATCAGTTCTGCAGCTACCTGCTGAATGTTAGTAATAAATAATTAATGAATAGAAATTAAATTAAAATTGTAGTTCCTTTGAAGAGAGAAAAATCTGCAGATGGTGCTGTAACTTAATAATGGCCACTATCTAATGTTTTTGTATACGAGTTTTGTAGGAGTTTTTTGAATAATATTCCAAGATTATAAGATTTCCGCTCATATAAATCGGGGGAAATATATTAGATATTTCCGCTAATTTATATGAGTAGATAATATCCAGTATTCAGTACAATATAAAAATATCCGATGAGTTGAACTTGTGCTATGTTGAAGTTTTCTGTCAGTCCCTAGAAATTCGACTCATTACAAATTCATTGTACAGGGTGGGCCAAGATAAACCGAATCCAACATGGGAGAAGATTACTAGATTGTGTTTGGTTTATCTTGGCCCACCCTGTATTATGTCTATGACCCTGTGCCCACATGCAATTATCAGTTGGTTAACTATTTAATAGCAGGAGTGAGAACAAATGACTTTTATGAGACTGCCATTAGCAACTCTTTTGTTGGTGGATTAAACAAAAAAAAAAAAAGGGTTTACTATTTGGCTGTGACATATATAGCTTTGTACCAGTCTGTGCCCACTTGCAGTCAAACAGTTGTACAAACCAGTACAAATATATCTGGGCGAAAATTTGTCATTTGCTTTTGAGTTTTTGGTAGGCTACATAAATAGGTAAATAAAGCATAAAACTAGTTTCATATTTATAATATCTGTAAAAATGAATATTCTTACTGAATACATTAATATTTGATTATATAACCATAAAGAAATACACATTGATATACTCTATATTGTATTTACTAGTAAGAAGAACTGGATACCAATGATTGGACTGAAATATTTATTATATAAGACTGGTTTAGACTGAAGTCAAGAAGGAACATTCCAATAGGAATTTAATCGCTCAACTTTGAACAGAAGTTTGCCAAATTAAGATAGAAAATTGGTATAACTTGACTCCAGAAGAAAAAGAAACCTTTAAAAGGTAATGTCAGGATATAAACATCTGAACTCCACAGGTGGGAAGCTTGAGGACATGAACTACATTAGCGGATAATTGTGAAATATTTAGACCAGCATAAAGGGGATTAGTATTCCAATAAGCTTTTGATGATGTGTTTACTTCCTTTCTCTCTTAGTTTTGCATCCATTACAATTTAGTAATAAATTTATTATTATAATTTGTTTAATTGAATATTGATAGTTTCTACTTAAATTTTTCTAAATATGTTTTAGATGTTGCTTCATAAATAAATAAACCATAAGACACAATACTTATATTTCTGATCTAATATGTAAAGCCTGGCTGAATGCAAAAAAATATCTCAGATATCTCCAAGTAAAACCAGCTTTTCTATATAATTTTTTTATTAAATAATCAATATGAAATTTGAAACTTAATTTTGCATCTAAAATAATTCCTTAATCTTTATGACTCTCTTGAAAAAGAAAAGATCTCCCAAAGATTTGTATCTCTATATCAGTATCATGTTGTTTATTCAAATTATGTTTCATAAATTCTGTTTTATTTAGATTTATCTCAAAGTTGTTACGGTATAACATAGAATGCATACTTTTTAAATTTGAAATTAAATTATTTCTGAAAGAATATTCCGATAGGAATTTAATGGCTCAACTTTGGGCAGAAGTTTGCCAAACTATGGTAGAAAATTGGTATAACTGACTTAGAAAATGAGATGTCGGCCTACTGTTTAGTTTAGTTGCATGTGGGTGCAAAATCTACATGCAATTTGCAGTCATCCAAAAACCAAATTAATTCTTGGTTTAAGACTTCTTACTTTACAAGTTAACTCCAAGAACAAATTAACTCATAAAGTCGAGAACTTCTTGTACTAAAAAATTAAAAAAACATTAGAATCATTCAAAATGATCATAATTATTATATTTGTATGACTGAAATAAAGAACTCTAATACTTCTTTAAATATGTTAAAGTGAACTGATCATTATATTATCATTATTCAAAATTTTAAATCTTAAATTATGTTTGAGATATAATATATTCATATCTCAAACATATAAATATATTATATATTTAAACTATCTTTCATAATAACTGAAATTAAATTTAAAAAAAAATAATAACTGTTTTGCTATTTGTAATTACCAAGATCCAAACTTTTGTTAAGTTCATATTAGTGAATATAATTCAATATTCATTAATAAAAACAACAAAAATTAATAAAATTTCTCTTTTTACATTTATTTCATATTATTTTAAAATTATTGAAACAAATTTTAATAGTAAAAATGAAACAAAATGAACAAATAAACAAAGAATAAATAAAATAATCCGATACCCGATAGCTCACCCATGAAGGAGAAGAGAATTCCAAGAATGAGGAGAATGCCAAGAATGTCTCTGAAGAAGTGAAAAAATCTAAGTTTTGAACTGGTTTTAGTTCTAGGGTCAGCAGCAAGATATCCTTCAGCAAATGAAATCTGTAAAAAACAAAATTTTATATAAATTTACTTAATGGCTTCAATATGCCAAAATTATCAAATGCAAGATTTTAAAGTTCATTGATGATAACCATATGAAGTAATTTTCACAAATAAAAAACATACATAAATATAAAAATTTCTGACATTTCTCTAGAATAGTGTAAATTTTCACTATCTCACTTGGATGTTTACCATCACTTATGACTTAACCCTTTGTGCTCCTGAGTCAAGACGTACTTGACAGGCCGATGACCTGCTATAACTCCTCTGTCAATAACGTCTTGACAGGGCCTAAGTCCCTTATCTTTACTTATATTACAGAAATAATTTTCAAAATATCAATTTCTGTCATGTTTTTCAATGTTTTATCATAGTAACCAAAATTTTGGTAAAATTTGGATTTTTAATTAATTTTTTAATTGTTTTATAATCGAATTTACTAATATAATGCCATCTTTGGACTGCCAAAAATTCAAGAACGGATTGTCCGAATTTGTCCGACTTGCTTTTATCATGTTCCACATTTCCTTCTTAGTTTACCTTTACTTTTTTTTACAGATATCTTGATCCAATTAATTATAATTTGGGAAAGTTTGGCCCCTTATAAATAATATGATTTTAGCGCTTTTTCACACATAAAATTCGATAAATTAATTTTATTTAAAAGTTTATAAATTTTAACTTCTCAGAGAAACAAAGCGACCTATACCACGCTTGACGATCGACGCGGAAGTCGGCGTCCTAGATTCTGCCGGGAAATATCTAACGGTTTTTCAAATCAGCTGATTGTTTGTTTATATTAGTTATATTTTAAAAATAACACAAAAATTTAAACAATAAAGTTATTTTTGTGTAATCCCTAGTCGAAACAACTAACTTGTAGACCAGGGGTGCATAATTATCGTCAAACAACGTCCATCCAAGGTCAACTACATGAATTAGGGTCTCGGCTAGTCTCATTCTGTTAAATAGGTTGGAGAAGTATGAAAACCTGTCCCCTTTGTTTGAAAATGCTATTATTATTATATTTTAACTATTTTTTAAAAAATTAATGATTTATAATGACTAAATACGGAGAAATAGTTCACCATCCGCCATTTTTAAAAGGCACTGAGACAAATTTGAGTAAAAAACGTATAAAAAGTGATAATTTATCAAAAATCAGTAATAAAACTGGCATAGAGATGGCAGGATGATAGCTACGTATACAAATAGTAGCAATATTTATTAAAATAAATAAATTTTCAACAAAGTCGACAGTCTCATACGTACTAATACTTCTAATAAAATAAAAATTATTTATCTCACATTATTTGAAGAAAATACGAAGAAAAATGGCTAATAAACAATAATTTTAAACATTTGTGTAGTAGAATACCATATTTCATCCGCGAGAGGGATAATACGATTGTTTGTTTACACAAGGCGTCGGATTACAGTCTGGTGTCAGATTTCATTTCATAAATTGTATCCGTGAGTTGGAAAAATTTTTTAGAATTATGAAGTGTTTGGTATTATTAGATGCGGAATATCATCAAGAATGTAAATATATAAAAATTTTTTTTATCCGATGCCCGAAATCACCAATAATTTGAAAAAATATGTATTGTTTACATATGCAAATTAGGCCTAATTGCTTTCGAATTTTTTTTCTCTTATTCTTTTGATTCTTCATCAAAACTAAAAAAGGGTATCAGAGTACGGTATATTGCCGACAAAATCCAATTTTTTCGTGTCAAAATATTAAAATTCGAAAAAGTTATGGCAAAAAAACAAAAAATCATAATTTTTTTTAATGGCTCGCTGGAGCGGTAGACCGTTAAAAAAAATATTTTTGAGGAGCGCAAAGGGTTAAGCAACTAATTATATTATATTTATTTTGCATCTTGATTTTTTTTCAAGTTTTTTATAACCTTATCATTAATTTACAAATATATGGCATTGTAGAAACAACATTCATTTAAGATTGTTGACCAGTTTACAGTCTTGTATATTTATCATAATTATTTAAAAAATTCATTCAATAAACTGAATAAATGAACAAATAACATTTATTAAATTGTTTTAATATATTAAAATTAAACTGCTAATAAGCATAAATAAAAGAGAACATTTTAAGATTTTAACAGCCATGACTAATTTCTATTTTATATTGATGATGATCAGTTCAAAAATTCAGTTGATTAAAAAAATGCAGTTTTATTCTTCTTTTATAATCATTTATAAAATGATAGTTAAGAAAATTGGCATCAGATGATCAAATATAGCAGAGAGTGAAACTATGAAAACCATTTCTAGAAATCTCACAATTGTGTACACCACAATAATCTTATTTAAAACAAAAGTGAAGGAAACTGGTTTATCGGATGGATTATATACAGTAGAAGCCATTTATTGTAATCGTGGATATTGTTATCAAGCATTTATTGTTATCAAAAATTCACAGTCCCGAATTGTCCATATTAAAATGCATTATGAAAACTCCGCTTATAGTAATCAGAATTTCGGTTACTGTCATCAGAATTGATACACTGCTATAAAATCCGTATGTAAAACTAAAAAAAATATTGTAGTAATATTAATATATTGGTTAGATCTATTAAAATAAACAATATTATTTGTTAATTGTTCATTTATTGTTTATTTTCACCGAAATTTAAGAAAAAAAAGAAAGTCTGAAGATTAACATTTGTCCTCCATTTAATATAAAGCAGATTTGACTTAAATGGACAGATATGATTTGTATACGTTTTTTAATTAATATTTATTAGAATGATGTAAGTTTGTGATTTAATAAAATTCATACAGAAAAATATGATTGCTTTTCAAAACTTTGCGGCGCCTTTAGGTGGTTTCACTGCACGTCTTGCCCTTACGAATGGCATGGCCTTACTGTTGCCAGATCTGGCGATTTTTAATGTTTTTTTTTTATGACGAAATATATAATTTAAAATTGCTGATATAGAGATTTAGCGACTTTATAATTCCCTTTATTGAAAAAAAATTAAAAATTATTTTTGATATAAGAATTTTCTTACTAGTGCTCAAATTCTTCGTGATTTTTCGTAAACTGGAATTGGCAACATTAAGTGTAATCATTTCACTTCACTTTTTGCTTAACCGATTACATAATATACAGTATAAAGTTCAATAAGTGTTCATCGATCAGTTATTGTTATCAAAATAGATCGGTCCCAAGTGATTCTAATAAGCGGCTTCTACTGTAGTTTTAAAAAATATGTATTGAATATAGTGATCTCTCAAAAACCCAACACTTTTTATATAAAATTTCTCAATTTAAAAATTTTACTAAGCAATCTGGAACTTTGGATTATCTGTTTATTAGACCTATTTTAGAATTTTTTGCTTTAATTGCTATCAAATATTAGTATTACAAGACTTTTTGTTTTATGCAGTTTCTTTTCTTGTGAGCACATATTAGAAAACAAGCAAGATGCCTATTTTGACTTCCACACTGAACCCTAAAAATTTATTAGTAGTCCTAATAATATAAATTGATTTTTTCAATAAAATTAAAAATAAAAAGAACATCCTCAATCCAGGATCGCATTGAAAAAGGAAAATCTCTTCATTACAGAATTGTTAAAAAAAATCAATGCAGGAATCTTAGTGATACTTAACCTGTTGAGATCTGCTATTGTTTATAAATTAAACCTGATTAATTAGCAAAAAATTAAAATTGTGAAATCTTACTTCATTTTCATCAAAATTTTTACAATTTTTTTTTTATTGTCATTCTAAGGATGTAAATTTTTTTCAAATTTTATTTCTTTCAAAACTTATTACATGATTTTTTTTTAATATGAAATCTTAGCCATCCAATGAAATGTTTAGTATTTTTAGATAGTGGCAAATCTTATGAATAAAATAAGGTACGAATGAAGAAACTCGGATATTTTAAAAAATTATCAATAAAAACTAAGTATTATGCAAATTTTCATTAATTAGTTAATTAAAAAAATGACAAAAATTTATTAAAATATTGTCACTAATGTCAATAATTGTCATTTTTTTTTAAATTCAGATCAATTCGGGTTCAGATGGATTTTTTTTTAGTTTTGTTTGCTAATCAATAAAGCTGTAACTATAATTGTAAATAATTTATCTCTAATGCCATAATTTAACTATAATGATTAAATTGTATAATACCTTCAATTTCTGCTGTTCTTCTGGACTGAGATTTTCATCAGTAAGCAATGATTTTAATTTATCACTCTGTTCAGCTTCTGACTGAAGTTTTAATTTATCCTACAGAAAAATTTAAGAGAATTAATGAACATGAATATAAATATAAATTTATAAATGATTTATATTTGGTATTTATTATATAAAATGATGATAATTTTAAATAAATTACAGTAGCAGTTTAATTTGACTGATAAATGAAATTTTTTGTTGAAAACTAATTTGAAAGTCCAAAAGGATACTTATAATAATTATGTGAATTATTCATAGTTGTCATTAAACAAATGCCAAGAATTTTCAAAATTAAATAAAACTAATGAACTGTATATAATACTTGTTTTTGCAATTCCAAAAAAAAAATCTTATAAAAATTAGCAATGGACTGACTTTCTTTTTAACCAATAAAGAAAAACATTAAATAAAAAACTAAAAATCTTATTTCAAAATTTATAGCAATTATGATTAAAAACAAACAATATAATAAATATTAAAATACTCTAAATTATTACTAAAATTCATTATCCTGCTTATTTGATGTAAAAATAACTAAATAAATAAATAAACAAGCAAGCACTAACACAGGCGACTGCTCCTATGTTAGTGCTTGTTTATTTATTTAGTTACTGTAAATTATTATTAGTAATTGATAATTTTGTACAATGATCTATCAAAAAGTATAAATACAGGTAGTCAACTTACAAAACGGGATCATTTTGCAAACTATGTAAATTGAATTTATATATGTCAGAGCATATGTTATATAGTACTTGTAGGTCACTAAGACATAACATTAAAAATAATTATATTAAAAAATAAGCACATAATTTGCATGGCAAAGCAGTCACTTATCATCTTGAAGGATCTGGATTAAATTTAGTATCTTAAACTCCAGTTTTTTTCAGGACGGGATGAGTTTGGGCCTGGCTCATTAACTAAAAATAAACTTACATATGTTGGATTTATGTAAGTTGGAGGCGTGATCTCTTGGGGATGTATTTTTCTGTTCCCGAGGATCTTGCTATGGCTTAGGCTTGATCTCTTGGGGATGTATTTTCCTGTTCCCGAGGATCTTGCTTCTGTTGGGGATGTATTTTCCTGTTCCAGAGGATCTTGCTACTGTCCCATTGAGTTTGTTCCGGAGGATCTTGCTACTGTCCCATTGAGGAAAATACTGTCGTTGTTTTTAAGACAAGGTCTTCTTCTGGGATGAATTGATTGGGGGAAAGAATATACTGTCGTTTTTTCTAAGACAGGCCTTCTTCTGGGATGATTTGATTGGGGGTGCACAATAGAAAAGACGGGACTTCTTCTGGGATGATTTGATTGGGGGTGCACAATAGACCCAATGTTGATTACAGTGCTTGGGCGAATAGCACCCTCCCTATTCTACTACTACTACTATTGACTATACTCCGTCTCACTCTCCTATTCTACTACTACTACTACTACTACTACTATGTAAGTTGGAATTTATGTATAATCAAATCAACTTTATCTTTGAATATTGGCAATCTTTCTTGCACTTTTTAAATTACACATCTCAGATAATCTGAAAGCTCCAAAATAAATTTATTTTTCATGTTTATTGATATAACTGTGGAATAACTAAATATTTATGCAATTAACTGAATAAAGATTAAATAAAATACTGTTTGGGATATATGTTGTGAATGATAAAATTTATTAAAACAATAAAATACAATACATATAAAGGTAAGTATATAAGACTAATCAGTAATGGTATCTGAATGATTTAATTAGATTACAGTGGTCTAGCAATTATTACATTCATGAATAAATGGCAGATGATAAATTGTTCATTTAGGTTACTGAAATATGTTTCATAGGGATTTGTCTACATTTATTCAAATCCCAGTTTTGACATCATAAGATCTGCAAAGGTTGTTGAAGATATAAGAGCCTATTAGTTAAGTAGTCTTGACACCAGGAACAGTTTAAGTCATATTACTTCAGCATAGTAATTGCCATTTAGATATGAACACATCAGGACAATAGGTGACAAACTATGAGTGTACACAGATAAACAACAGTCAGTCTGGAGAGTGAATGGAGAAATTGGGAATCAGCAATACAAATATTTATTTATACATATGATAAGTATAAGTAATTTGAATTCAGAAATAAGTTAATTTGTACAAGTAAAGTATTATTGAAAGTCTGCCATATTATTCATTTCTCTAACATGTTTTAAATGATATCTGTATTTATGATGCATTTTCTGCTGAACCATTTCAATTTTCATTGCAATTATTGATTACTATTACTATTATAGAATACTATTTCAAACTGAGATTTATTTTTATAAATATTTCTTTTATTTTTGTTTAATTAAAAAATTACAGCACAAAAAAATATTGTATTTTCATTTTGTATATATATAAGGAATAAGCATAAGCAAGTTATGCTATATATTAAGTAATCTCATTGGATTACAATGACAATGTTATATGCATAGCTGGGTGATATTACTGAATTACAATGGTCACACTGTTTAACCCTTTGCACTCCGGTGTCAATAACGTACTTGACAGGTTGAAGACCTGCTACAACTCCGTTGTCAATAACGTTATTGACAGGGTCTGGTGCCCTTATTTTTATTTATATTGAAAAATAAATTTTCAAAATATCATTTTCTGTCATATTTTTCATTGTTTTATCATAGTAACCAAAATTTTGGTAAAATTTAGATTTTTAATTAAATTTTTAATTAATTTTTTAATCGTTTTATAAATCGGATTTACTAATATAAGTGCCATCTTTGGACCGCGAAAAATTCAAGAACGGATCGTACGAATTTTCCAACTTTATCATGTTCCACATTTCCTTCCGATTTTATCCTTATTTCTTTTTTACAGATATCTTGATCCAGTAAATTAAAATTTGGGAAAGTTTGGCCCCTTGTAAATAATACGATTTTAGCGCTTTTTCACACACAAAATTCGATAAATTAGTGTTATTTAAAAATTTATAAATTTTAACTTATCAGAGAAACAAAGCGACCTATACTACGCTTGACGATCGACACGGAAGTCGGCGTCCTAGATTTTGGCGGAAAATATCTAACGGTTTTCCAAATCAGCTGATTGTTTGTTTATATTAGTTATATTTTAAAAATAACACAAAAATTTAAACAATAAAGTAATTTTTGTGTTATCTCTAGTCCAAACAAGTAATTACTTGACCAGGGGTGTATAATTACTGACAATAGTGTCCATTCAAGGTCAACTACATGACTGTAGGCTGTGGGGTAGTTACATTATTTTTACGAAAGGGAGAGCCGGTAACAACCTCTCCCTTTTGTTTGAAAATGATATTATTATATTTTAACTATTTTTTGAAAAATTAATGACTTATAATATTATCTATAGTTCACCATCCGCCATTTTTAAAAGGCACTGATATAAATTTGAGTAAAAAACATATAAAAAGCGATAATTTTTCGAAAATCAGTGCTAAATCTGGCATACAGATGGCAGGATGATAGCTACGTATACAAATTATAGCAATATTTATTAAAATAAATAAATTTTCAACAAAGTCGACCATTCTCATACGTACTAATACTTCTTATAAAATAAAAAGTATTTATCTCACATTATTTTAAGAAAATATAATGAAAAATGCCAAATAAACAATAATTTTAAACATTTATGTAGTAGAATACCGTATTTCGTCCGCGAGAGGGATAATACGATTGTTTGTTTACACAGAAGATCAAATTACAATCTGGGATCATATTTCAGTTCATAAATTGTCTTCGTGAAGCGAAAAAAGTTTTTAGAATTATGAAGTATTTGGTATTATTAGATGCGGAATATCATCAAGAATGTAAATATATAAGAATTTTTTTTATCCGATACCCGAAATCATGAATAATTTGAAAAATTACGTATTGTTTATATATGCAAATTAGGCCTAATTGCTTTCGTATTTTTTTTCTTTTATTCTTTTGATTCTTCATCCAAAATTAAAAAAGGGTATCAGAGTACGGTATATTGCCGACAAAATCCAATTTTTTCGTGTCAAAATGTTAAAATTCAAAAAAGTTATGACAAAAAACAATAAATCATAATTTTTTTAAATGGCCGCGCTATAGCGGTAGACCAATAAAAAAAATATTTTTCAGGAGAGCAAAGGGTTAATAACTGAGCAGGATCACCACATTGTTGGATTTGAAATTAATGGCAGATGTTGGGTATTATACTATGTAGGTAGTGAAATTCAGATTTTTATATTCAAAGATTGTTATAGTTTTATTTTTAACATATAGTTATTCCTAATTTGCTAGTTATTATATTTTATATTATCTTAATTGTTATTATTTTTATGTTAAATTTTGATAGGCTTAGTGATTGAAAACTGATACACACATTAAGTGATTAATATGTGTATCAATAGATATATTTATATAAACAATTCTGTAATAGTTGCTAGACCAATTCTAACCTAAAACCAATAAATTTTTCTTTTAATTTTGACAAGAATAATTATATGATTCTTTAACTTCTTTAATGAATAGAAAGCAGAATCAATAAAATTTGATGAAAAATAATCCAAATTGTACAATCCATTTACATTTTCTAACTTTAGGACGTAATTTAAAAACAAATTTTGGCAATCAAAAAATTTAGGACCCATCATCAGAGGCATGAATTTTTACCCAATAAATACAAAAATACCAATCTGCAATAGCTTCACTGTGTAACTTAGGATTGAATTTTATTTAATTGTTTTTTTAGCACTTTTTATTCCATTCCAATGACAAAACTTTCATCATTAGTTTTCATCAGATTAAATTAAACTTAATTAATATGCAAAAAAGTATGAAAATCAAAGTAAAGAAAATAATTTTTGTCAAAAATATTTTGAAATTTTCAGTATTTATTACATTTTTTTCTCTCTTTCTAACAATGTAAGCATTTTTTTTTATTTTTTTCTGTAGCTTTTTGCTATATATATGAGATCAACAAAAACAAATATTTTTTTTAATATGAAATTTTAGCCATTCAATGAAATAGTTGATATCTTCAGATAGGAACAAGTCCTCTGAACAAAATGAGCCATGAATGAGGAAATTCAGCTGAAATTTTCAGAAATTATTTATAAAAACAGTTACATAATTTCTGTTGAATGATGTCATGTCATATATTATTAAAAAAAAACAAATTTATTGAAATATTACCATTTTTATTAATATTTCATATTTATTAACTTGTTCTTATTTCATTTACACATTTTTTCAGTACTTTTTATAAATTTTTTATTAATATCAAAAAATCCTAACATATATGAAAATGGTCTCATCCAGTATATAAACAACTATAATATATTCTACATTCCTCTAATTGGACCATAGAATAGTTTATTGTAGCCCTGCACTCAGTACCTCATACTGACATGCAAAGTAGGCTTAGCTGCAATTTCCCAAGAAACAAGTGGCTGCTGTAAAGCAATAAAAGTGCCATGCCCCTTTAAATGCTCATTTTATGAAAAATTTGATTTTTTCTAAAAATTTCAAAATTATTATTTATCAAACCTTGTAACTGGAATAACTTTGATATATTACACTATAAAATCAACAGGATGGGATAAAAAAAAATCCAAATTCTATCAAGCCATTCAAATATAGACAATGTTTGTTTACATATAATTTTAAAAAATATTTTGATAACAATTTAAGAACCACTCTCAAAAAAGCATATTTTCAATGAATACACACAACAAACTGATTTGCAAAAGCTGGATTAAATGAAATCAGAAATGAATTTTTTAAACTCATTATTATATAATTTTTTTTTTTATCATTTTTTGTTCTACTTCCTTGACATCTATTCACATCAAAGGCACATAAAAGATTAAAAATACCACCAAGGCTCTCACCATGTTTCCTCAAATATAATATTGACATTGAAATAATGTATGCTTCTAAAAAAGATTCCAGATAAATATGAAGGACTGCACAAATCTAATGAAATTGAAAGAGCCCAACATAAGTCTTATGCCATCGATAAGAACAATCCTATTCTAATACCCCATTCTAAATTCATTTAGAAATGGTTCACAAAACAGATACAACAATTCCGATTTTTTCGTTCTTGCCCTTTATAGTACTGTTTCATTTATACTTTCAATTTTTATTTTCATTTCTGCCCCATTCTGTGAAAAATGTATCTTCATTATATTTTTATGCATTTTTATATATTTATTTTATATATATATTGTATATTTATTATCTATCTATTTTTGGAAATAAACTAATATAGTAAAAAGACAAATATCTTTAAAGTAATGAAGATACACATCCTTCAATTACCATCTCTTGTTAATATATAAAATAAATTAAAAAAATAATTTTATATTTTTCATATTTATATAATTTAATATTTGTTCTGAAACTTCAACTACATTTGATTTGTTATAACTAACTGTTAGTGAAAGTGAAGATGAATTATTAATATTTGAAAAAAATGATCATTCTATGTCTAAATAAAAATAATTGCTATTAAAAAAAAATTTAAAAATCAATTTATTTAATCTAGAAACAGATTGGAAATACTCAACATATAATTACATTATATAGAATTTATAACAATTCACAACCATTCTAAAATAAAAAATTCTTAAATTGTTTCAAAATTGAAATGAATTTTAAACAGAATATAAGTTGAGTATCCCCAATCAAAAGTTCTAAATTCTGTAACATTGCTTTCATAACAGTCTTTTGGAATAGAACTATGACTACTGTGAAAGATAAAATAGTGCATGTGCAGCTGTAACACATAATTACGATTCAGTAAATCATCAAACACTGTCAGCATTGTGTGTCTATGACTTCATATTTTCTATAGAATTGTTTATATATTATTAAAAAATATCAAAAAGACCCTGATAATGACCTACAGAGTGTAGGTAGCAATGATAAGATTCTTTCAAATATTGTAAATAAATACATTTACATTATTTGTTGCATTTATATTCTTGTAGTTATGTCAAATAAGAGGAAATTTTTCTGAAAGTCTGAATTTTTTTCATTTCTGTTCAACTCCATCATATCATGTATTCCAAAGTGTGGAAAAAAATCCAAAATCTGAAATATCTTTCGTCCCAAGTATTTCAGATTGGAAATATTCAACATGTAATTATATTATATAGAATTTATAACAATTCACAACCATTCTAAAATAAAAAATTCTTAAAATACAAGAATTCTACTGCTTATAACTCAGTATAATATATGAAAAAATCAGCACCATTAGCAGTGAAGAAAATAAAGTCTATTTTCTTCACTGCTAATAGTATTGATTTTTTCGTATATTAAAAAATTCTTTTATTAAAATAAACATTATTATATTATTAACATTATAAATATAGGCATCCTTGAGTTATAAATATAATTCTTTCATAAGTTTCATTCTTTATTTAAAACATTCATAACTTGATTACTATTATTATGAAGTATTTAGAAATGCTGAAACCATTACATATTCTATATTTTGTAATATATCTCATAACTAGATTAATTAAAAATTTATTTCAGATTTGTTTTAGATTAAGTCATCAAATAATAAATTTGGGTGACATTCACTTTTAGAGCCTATCACAGTCCTTATTTTTTCTTATTAAATCATAATGAATACCACCAAACCAAATTATATTCTGATGAGCAATCAAATTTTGTTGTCTTCAAATTTCTCAAAAAATTTAAAAAGTCTTCTCTCTTGTAAAGTTTCAACTTATCTTTCTCCTCTCTCTAGAAATCAAGATATTGTGCATTTTTCACTCTAGCTATTCTTCAGATCTTTTCCCAATAATTGTACAAGTGGAATTCCTCACAAAATAAATGTTTACTTGCTACAGCTATCTATGCCAAGTGAAAATCACTTGCCAAATTGAATTAAACTTAAATTTAGCTTATGAAGAGTTTGTTCCTAGCCTCAGTAGCATTGTTCATTTCTCTATTATTTTTCCTATAATTTAACAATACAAACTTTTCTTCCACAAGCATTTAAAAAAATTCTGTTGGATTAAATAAAAAATTCTTCAGCTGTAGATCTAATATAGAGAAGCAGAATATTCTTTATATCAATTTAAGTAATATTAATGTTTCACAAGACACCCATTAGGTTCTCTCTTTAGGACTTAAATTCTTCATTTTCCATTGTATCTTGGATATTATCACTTCATTTGATACTTCTTCCATATTATTTTCCAGTGTGGATCTTCAGAACAATTACAGATTAGATGCTGCCTCCACTCTTCTTAGACTTAAGCTTCCAATTACAGTTCCCTATCTGCTTGCACAAATTTTAGTGTTGTTAAAAAGTTTCTACAGGCAATGACTTAATATTGCTTTTTCTTTTACTAACCACAGCTTTTTTGTTATTTGGCATTTTGATGACTTTCAATCCAAGATACAGTTTTTTCTTCAGTCCTCTAACTATTCTGTATTGTTTAATAGCTCTTCTGCAAAAATCCAAAAATAAAATCTATTCATTCTATCATAATTACTGGTGGGTTCCCCTGAACTCAGTATAAAATCTTATCTTTCCTCTAACATTTCTACTCCCTCCATCTTTTTCTAAGATAAGCAAATATGATTACCCACCTTGCCCATTAATTAAGAAACAGTTACATCCAGTGATAAGCTTTAGGAGGCTCGCACCAGCCCTTTGTTAAATTTGTCTCTAATTTGCAAGCACCTTGTTCTTTTCATCTGCTTGTTTATTTGTTCCAAGAAAATCACGTCTTGCCTGTCATAATCATACTTTGACTTATGTTAGTCTTTCTTTTCCTCATATTTGCATATTTGAATGTACATCTCAAATAGTGGCAATCTGGCAATAATGTCCTCCAAAGCAGGGTAGATGGATAAGGATTTAGTTAATTAAAAAATAAAATAAAATAAGGTAGACAGCAATACATAAAGTATAAGCAAGTATGTTTTTTAGACTTGTTAATTACTAATACTGGCATGTCTTTTCAATACTACAAATTTCATAAGTCAATCTGCAACCTACATTTCCTCTCATATTAGTTTGGCTGTTAAAAAAAAATGCTGGTACTTTCTTATTCATTGTTCCTATCACTGTCCTAAGCAATCTGAATCTGATACATTTCTGAATTAAAACTCAAAATTTGCTAGCATTGTCAGCAGCTGGCTATTTCATTGAAAAAATCTTATTTCTAAACTGCAAAGTTCAGTTAGCTCTTTCCTCTCCTATTTTTCTCCTCAAGTTTACCATAGACCTCATATACATTTTACATTCTATTACTTATTTTGGTATTCTTATTTATAAAATTAAATAGTTGGCTTTCAAATTTGGATTAAACCTACCAATTTCCTCATGTTGTTTCTTCACTTATTCCTGTTAATGATAGACACTCAAAACTGAACTAAGTATTATCTATCTTATCCTTTTAAAAAACTATTCTGTATATTGGTGCCACTGCTAGAGATTTAAGGACTTTTATTACTGAATACAATTTCTACTACAAAAAAAAAATTATTGCTTCTTTGTATAGAAAGTGCTTATAAACGGTCTCCCTCCTGATTGGGAAGAAGCAAAAGTAATTGTAACTAATGTTCCTGTTAACTTTTTACTTTTCAGAGAAGCTTAGAAATAGAATGTTCCCATGCATTTAATCCATTTATAATGATATCACAAATCTATCAAACTTTTTAATATATAAAAACAATAGCTTCTCCAATTATAACTTCATTTTCCAGCCCATTTTTTGTTAATTTTCTTATTTTGTCTCCTCTCATAGTATTAGCTTTGGTATTTTTTGATTCTCCTTTATCAGAAGTATAAACACACCTTTCCTTCTCTTGTAGTAAATCCGTTCATTTTTCCATTCTTTCCAATTAGTTTCCATTTTATTTATAATTTACAAATCTCTCTTTCCATAGCTCCATAATTGTGATTATAAAATTTCTTCCTCTTTTTCATTCTCTCTTGCCTGTTTATTTCAATACTCCCATCCATTCATGTATACTCTCTCTTTTATTGCCAACTGTGTTTCATTTTGCTTCATTACACAATTTGACGATCATCTCTATGATCTGAAATCAAAAAAACTTGTTTTGTGTAATTTTATTAATATTTCATGCCATTAAAAGCTTGTTTATTTATATTGTTATAAATAACCTTGTTACGATCAGGTTATTTATATAATAACCTGGTCGTAACAAAGGAGAACAAGACCAAGAAGATGGTGTTAATACATAGGGAAGAATATGAAGGATTCTTAGAACAGTACATTAATGACACCAGTCCAAAACCACTGGCAGTGGATCCAATGCTAAAACTGGCAGTGAAAGTTAATGGGACTTCCCTCAAGTGTGGAGGCATAGAAGAAACACCGCACCAGTATGTCCAAGACTGTTTGGCTTCGTTAAAATACACAAAGTTCCGGTGGCAGTAGGCCTATAGTTGAGAAAAGAAGAGCACCGACTTATGCCCTCGAGAAAGTCCTAGCGAGATGGTGCTTGAATATACTAACGGACACTGAGCTGACATCCAGCACTACTTCTAATGTATTAGAAAGAATTACCAAACTACAGCACAACCAGAACGACATATTTGTGAAATACAACTTGGAAAGTCTTTATCAGTCCCTGCGCTTTGAGCCCACGTGCCTACTGTTCTACAGGTTTCTACTTGAGAATCTACCTGAATCGCACCTCTGCGCACCACTTCTTAGGGACATTGTGCATACAATTTGTTAAGATTCATATTTTGTTTTTAAGGGAGGCTTTTACCAGCAAACAACGGGTGTACCGATTGATAGCCCAATTGCAGGAGTACTTGCAGAAATAACTCTAAGGAGCTTGGAAACAGAAATAGTAAGTAGATTCCAATTGTCCTTAAAATTTTATGAGAGATATGTGGACGACGTCCTAACCTTGTGGACGAATGATAGCAAAGTTAATCAACTAGCCGAAGATTTCACCGTAGACATGTATGGCTTGGTATTAAGAGTGGAGCAGCAGAGTAGAGAGAAAATCAGCTACCTTGATATAAAAATAATAGCAGAAGGGAGAGACAGAAATAGAAGAAGGGAGGAAATAGCAGAAGGGAGAGACAGAAATGTATTCCTAGTAACTTCTGTCTACTGTAAGCTGACATATGAACCAGTGATTATTTCCAACTGGTCCAAAGACCCGATGACACACAAAAAGGCTGCCTTCAGATTTTTCTTTCGAAGGGCCATCATTTATTGTAAGAAAGATGACGACGAGAGGAGAGAGATAGAATATATAGTTAGGATTGGAAAGGAGCATGGGTACAGGAAACAGTTTATTCTAAGCAATTACAAAGCAGCAAAGCAGAGCTTGGTTAACAAGATGGAGGAATGTAGGAGTACAACAGGTATGCGGAAAATCATAGAGGACACAGAGTTATATGCCTGTACTGCATAGTCTATGCAATTATAGTTTTATAAGAAGGTTAATACAAAGTCAAGGGAAGAAGATAGCAAGCAAGAGGCTCCCAACAGTATATAATAGGTTAAAGAATGACAAAGAGCCATTGAAAGAATCTGAATGAACAGGTATTTTTGAAGTGCCAGTAAAGAACATGAAGAAAGGTGAGTGCTCAAAATACATTGGGGTCACATCAAGAACTCTTACAACAGAGGCTAGTAGAGCATAGAAAAGATAGCAGCAAAGGGAACTTAAATACGGCGCTAGCAGTGGAGACCAATGCAAATGATTTGGAGATATACTGGGATAAAGCTAGGGTGGTGAAACAGGTAAAGAAGAATGAGCATAATGGAAGCATTGGAGGTAGTGAGAAGACAGAATGATGAGGACTTATTGAATGAGAAAGTAGTGGGTGTACCCAAAGCATGGGAGTACGCTGTTAAGATGTGAAATTAACTTATTAAATGCATTTCCACATTATCTATGTAAATTATTTGTAAGGACTTATCGTCAGTATGTAACCATAGTAACCCTTTTTGTTGTTGTTAAATAGTTATAAATTTATATGTAGCTTGTATTAATTTGAAATTAATTGAAATTCTTTAGAACATGAGACACTCTTTGAACAATTCAGTGTTCTAGAACATCATTATTAAATGTTTGTATGAACCTGAGAATGGCTTTAAGTAGCCGAAAACGTTTGTTCATTAAAGTTTTTTATGAATGTGTTTCTCTACTGCTGGTAGTGCTTTTATCATTATACGTGTTAGTAGGAGTTTAGGCAGTTATTACTCAGTGAACATTTAGTACCATTATTTATTGCATTTTTATTTATAGTTATTTAATTATGATGAGTACTATCAAATCAATAAATAATATTGTTACTGTGTATGAAAATCACAACTATAAAAAGTAATTAATAAAAATACACATCCCACTTTATATTATTAACTTATTAACCTGTCACAGTGATATTGTAATCCAAATTAATAAGTAATTATTAAAATTGCAATTTAAGTCAAAAATATTCCAGTAGGAATCATTTGATTTGTTTATTAATTGCTTTGGATCATAGATTCTCTTAATTTGTATGTATTGTATTGTGTTATTAATTTATCTAAATAGCATTAAATTCATAGGCAAATCATTTATTTTGTATTAATAATAATGATTTTAATTTTATTACTAGATTCCATTGATTACATAATTCAAAAATCAAATTAAAAAATATTTCAAAGACAATTATGTAATACAGTGGTACCTTGGTTAACGACAGTAATCCGTTCCAGGATTACCATTGTTAACCAGAACCGTCATTATCCAAGATACAATTTCCCATAAGATTTAACTGAAAATTGATTAATTTGTTCCAGCTTCTCCCCAAAACTATAGTAGATATTAAAAATGCAGATAAAACTCATTTAAAATGTCCTAAAAATATGGAAAATATCATTTATTTATTATATTTGCTACAAAAAAAATTAACATTAATAAAATGAATTGTTCATGAAAACAGTTTTTAATTATCAATCTTCACCAGAAAGACAATTGGGCTCACTTCGGAGTTTTTTGACAAACGAACACGTAAATACTGATTAGCAGCTTATAGATTCAATGATTATTACACAGATAAGATTTGATTTTGCCTTTTGATGGCCAACGAACAGTGACACGCACTCACCGATTTATTGTCTATATGAACTTAGGATCTTGGACAGACGTTTTTTCTTCTAATGGAATCTGAAACTGCAACATCACACCATTCATAGGTGTCAAGTAATATATAACACAAACAAACAATAGAATCAGACTTTGTTTGCAGAATTTAATAATAATAATCATTTAGAAATCATTTTTAAGGAAACTAAAAACTAGTGAACTGTTGCACGTCTATTTTTAATTAATTAAATAATTTGTTTTCATTACTTGATGTTAATTATCATTTACTTAAATATATTTTTATATGGTGATAATTTTATTAATTTTAATAATGATATTATTGGATTTGAATTGATTGTGATAAAAAAAAAATAACAATTAATAACTGAGCTAACGAATCATGTGATATGATGACAAGCTGTTTTACAGAGCTCTATTTTATCAGAAGTTCACAAAATTAGGAGTTGTTAACCAAAGCCTGCATTGTTAACCAAGAGATTTTTTTCTTACAGACACTTGTCATTAACTAAGTACAACGTTATCTGAGGCCATTGTTAACCAAAGTACCACTGTAGGGGCAAAATAATTGAAAGTGGCCAGCCAATAAGTTAAAATTTATAAAATATCAAAGGGTCAAATTGATGCAGTTTCCAAGATACATAAAACTTTTTATATGAATATTTAAGTACCACAGAATCACTGATCATATGTTTAATCATGTGACTATCTTATCAATATTTCATTGTTATAGTAATCTAAAAAATTATTTATCTTGAAATTGCAGCTAATTGATATTGATCATTTTATAAATTTTAGCTTATTGGCTAACATCTATCAAATTGAATTCTTAAATCCTTTTGCTAAATTTTTAAATTGAATACTTCTCAAATTGAAACTATACTTGAAATCAAGTAAAGTTTAGCTTTATAAGCAGAAAATAAAGAAAAATATAAAACTATTATGTGAAAAAGTGTTTTCAGTTTATTTTATTAATTCTTCTCAGTCATACTATATAAAAAAAAGGGAAAAAAATTGAACCTGATATTCAAAACTGGATTCTAATCAGTATTCAAAAATATACTTACAAGGGGAGGTCGCATCTATCGGGTCCGGGATTTAGACAATTTTTATATATTGTAGTAAGTGTTGCAAGAATATTATTTGAAAAAACAAGAATTGATATTAAGAGGGATGCATAGTGGAATGACAAAATTGGACATGCTGTGGAAGAGAAGAGTTAACTTGGAATGTTAAATGTGAATAAGAGTGTATAATAAGAGGTTCAAGAAAGACTATGCATAGATAGACTATAAGAATAAGTAGAGGGTGGCAAGAGACAGAAATAAGTAGTTTCAGAAAGTTTTTGAAGATAACAAAATAAATATTTTACAATATGTCTCTCTGCTGAGATTTCTCATATTCTAAATGAGAAATCTGAGAAGAGAACAAGATGGGAGTACGTATGAACCTCCACTAATCTGAGAATGTTCATATTTCATAAACTACTTCAGATATGAAAGGGATGTGAATTCAATTGATATATTGAACAATGGTAAGATAATGAGTGAGATGTTAAATGGAGAGCAGGTTGTTTTAGAGTGACTGAGACATTTGGGTAAATTATATTGGGTGAATTCATAATTCCAAGTGAGTGAACTAAAGCTGTAATTGTCCTCATCTACATAGGGAAGAGAGAGAAGTGAATAAAGTATTATAGCATAATATGGAGCATTTTTTAAACAAGTTTTATGTACCACCATTACCAGCATGGTAATTTAAAACTGGATAATCACTGTTCAACCATTACCAACAGTAAAGCTGACTGAAAACAAAATTATTAAAATCTTAAAAATAGATTCAGCTGTCAGTGCCCTCTGCTCAGCTCAAAAAAAAACCCGAATCTCTTTTTAAGATTTTATAATTTGGTAATTGTCAAAACCATTATGATGTAAACAATGTATTAAAAAAGGCAGGTCTACAAAGATGCCTAAGTAAATTTATTTTTAATAACAATAATTTTTTATTTTGTATGAAAAAAAATAACTTATAATATAAAATTTTCAGAGAATAATTTTTTATCTGTAATTAATGGGATGACGAGCATTTAATATAAAGGTGGCCATAATTAAACAGGAGGTGTTTAAAATCCTGACAGCCAAGAATCTGTTGAGCCAAATTTGGTATATATACTAGTGTTGAACATCAATAGGAAAACATCGATGTTTAAAATCGATAGGTAACATCGATGTTAGAAAACATCGGTCCCAAAAACATCAATATTTTTTTATGCATTGTCAATAACAGCTGCATTAACATATTCTTCACCTATTTCCATATTTTATCAACTGATTTAGTTTATTAGTTAGATACTTGCTAGTATACTGTTCTTCCAATATAAAAACATCCAATGCCACATTGTATAATTTATTTTCCTCATCTTTAAAAGTGGACAGTCAAGTTAATGTAACTCCTCTTCTGGATGTCTCTCCATAAATCAGTTGTTAATAAGCAAAATTTCTATTTGAGCTCTTGTTTGACTATGGACAGCATGTTACTATATTTATCAGAAATTAGTCTTTTAATCGTTGGTCAAGAAGGAATTTTGTACGAAGATTCTATTGTCTTCATGAAATGTTGAAAACCTTCACGATCCAAATACTCAATGGCGTATTATCTTTACACACCATAAATATAAGAGCTTGATTTACCTAATTTTTGCTGATTCACCTGATTTGAACTCCTCAATGCTCCTAAACTTCTCTGAAATTTTTTTTGTTTTCCTGGGAGAGGGTGTGACGATGATGCTTCATTCAGTGTCTTGATAATATTTTTCTTCCTTCTGCAAGTCTTTCTGAACTTCAAGAAGTTGTGGATGTTTGCTTTCAAGATGACACCTTAAATTCATTGTATTACCACTAGTTTTTAGTTTTTTTGAATAATATATGCAAGTTGCACAATTAATTTTATTTTTAGCAAAATGTTGCCATAAGATTTTCGGAGGCATATTTACTGTGCTACAAAGATATAAATACTTTGAAATAAAAAAAAAACTTGAAAGCGTTTCGAATATTAATTAAATGATGATAATAAAGTATCTCACATAACAAATATAAGCACTAAATCAATAGTGCAAGATGGATTGTTTGATTTTCCTAACACAAAACTAAAAAATTAAATAAAATCATCACCAATTATAAAAAATTCCATTTTATAAAAATATTATGGTTATATTACTTAACCCAAACATCAATTCTACTACATAAACAGAAAAAACATCGACCTCTAAACATCAATGTCTAAAACATCGATGTTTGATGTTCAACACTAGTATATACAGTCAATTCTCATTATTTGCAGATTCCATATTTGTGTATTTAACTATTCATGAAAATTTATTTGTACCACAGAATCAATTTTTGCAGCACTTTTGCACTTATTTGTGGACTCCAGCTGAGTGGTAAAAATACTGTTACTAATATAAACTCTCTCTAATAAAGGAAGTTGTTTGTAACTGAACATCTGTATTTTTTTTTGTTCTAATTAGTTTGTAAATTAGAGTTGAAGATGACTAGGTCTTAGCCGAAAATGTTTCTCAAGTGTTAATGTTATTAAAGAGTTTGTTTGGACTACTAAAGAGTGCTATAGTTAACTCTATGATCATTTTGACTACTTCTGAAAATAAAGTTATCTGAATTTGATGACCTCAGTCTTTTTTTCATTCACCTTCATCATATTGGTTTACACCATTTGCAAAGTTTGTTAAGAGCCTCTTGTAGGTCGTGAAGTGATGTTGAATATATAGCTAAGTCATCTGCATACAGAAGTTGTCTTCACATTGTTTGTCCTGACTTCGTTAGGTAGATCTCCTATATAGAACAGAAACAGATAAAGGCTTAAGGACTCTCCTTGAGCCACTCCTTTGTTCTGGGAAATTTTACACACAGTTTTAAGATCATCGCTAATATTTATAATGTTTTCTCTCACAATATCAGAAATTATATTGTAAATATGCCTGTTGATACCATATATCTCTCTCAGCTTATTTAATAGAATTTTCCTAGAGATCGAGTTGAATGCCTTACTGAAATCTATAAATGCACAAAAGAGTTTCCCTTTAGGCTTGTTTAAATTTTCTTTAATATCATCCGTGAGGTGTTTTATTGCATGGCTTGTTGATTTACCTTGTCTAAAATCCAAATTGTTCAGCTGGGAGTATGCTATCTAAATCATCTCTTAATCTGCAGTATATCAGAGAGGATAATATTTTGTATGGGCACGAGAGGAGAGAGATTCCCCTGAAGATTTAGATCTTCTCTGTCACCCTTTCCCTTATAAAGGAGATTTTAGTGTTGCTTCCCTCCATTGTTCAGGTATTATGCCATATCTTAGACAGAGGTTGAATATTTCAATTAGCGTTTCTCAAGTCAGTTTGTAAATTTGTTTTAATATTTCATCGGTGATATTGTCTTGCCCAGGTGCTTTATTATTTTTTAGGAATTTCACAACACTGCGTAGTTCAATTTCTGTGAAGTTCTGGTATTGCCATGAATCAGGGTTTACCAAATCAGAATGTGTGTGTGTCATTTACATGCTTAGGGTCCGTTAGTAGTTGTTTGAAGTGTTTCTCCAGTGTAAAGCAATCAAAGACGGGAATATTGTTTTGTTTGTATCTTGGGAACAGGATCCAAGATCTTTTATTACTATCTTCTATTTTCTGTAAAATCTGGTTTTCCCTAAATTGTTGCAATTTTAGTTTAAGTATGGTTTTGTATTCCTTCTTCACTTTTAAATACTCTTCTTTGAAAAGTGGATCCTGTTTGCTAAGTTAGAATAAACTCAATGCTTCTCTTTTGCGATTTTTGCATTCCCAATCAAACCAGGGTTTGTGCCAGTTTTTCTTTTTGGTTTGTATTTGACAGGCTATAATGAGGTGACTGGTGAAGATATTCACAGATTTTGATATTTCATGTTTATCTGAAATGTCATTGAGTATGTTTTTTAGCTTTGTGGTGTCTATAGTTTTGACAGAAATAGCCCTTGGCAGTTTTGGTTTTATTTGATTTGAATTATTTATAATTCCGTTTTCAGGGGATTTCAATTCTATTGAGACTCCAAGATGTTTCCTGATGAGGTTTTGTCGTATTTCTATTCTTGATTTGAAGGTGGGGTGCTCTCTGAAATACAAGATCTATACAGCTACCTCCTCTGTGGTCATAATATGTGAAATCGACTGGGTTGTTTAGCAGTAAAAAGCCATGATTGGACAGAAATTCAATAAGGCCATCTCCTTTGTGGTTAGACAGATCTATTCTGCAGTTGAAGTCACCAGTTATTAATACATGTTTTGAATTTGAGTCTATGATATTCAGATAATCTGTGAGGTTAAATAGTATAGTGCTTAGGTCTGTGTCTGGGTTGTAATACGTAAGGATTATGATGCCGATGAGCATATTCAGTATAATGTGATTCTTTAATGTGCATTTAAGTGTTTTGTTAATACACTTAAATGCAAAGCCAACATAGTAATCTGTGCCATCCCAAATCTACAATGTACATCAATAGAAATATGTCAAAAAAATCTACAGGATAAAAATAGAACCTATATTAATATATGCCAAAGATGTAGTCATTCCAAATTTATCCCTACAGAACTTTAAGGAGTTGGATAAGATCAAAGCAACTTTCATCAAGAGATCTTTAGGAGTTCATATCAATGCCTCATCTACTTTCTGCCATAAAATTACCTCCATCCCCACCTTTACCAAAGACTTAGAAAACAGCAACCTAATAAACGAGGATACTCTAAACAAATACAGAATGCATAGACAAGCTAAATTAAACAAGTTTAATGACCAGAATTATAACTTAACATGGCTGGATAATAACCCTAATTGGAAAAATAATGACTTCAAAAACCGAAGCACATTTATAAAACTTTCTCTCATGGCTTTCATCATAAAATATGTAAAGACAAGAGTTTCCATTATGCCTCAGAAGAATGTATATGCTCATACTGCAATAACAATGCAAGACAAGATCACATCTATTTGTACATATTTCATAAACATGCCACTACAATATATTCTTTCTTTATAATGCAATGTTGCCTTTGTATGCGATATACGAAAATAAACATATTATTATTAAAATAAAGTTATCCTAAGTCAGACAATGAGTATTTAAATCAGAACAATCTACAAGCTAGAATTATCAAATAATAGTTCAAAAATAATCAAATAATCTACTAATGAAAAAACTTTTTAAATTAAATAATTATATAATTACAAACTTAACACTGCTACCACTTATATTTTAATAATTAAACTAAGGATTTTTGATTAACTTTATTTTTGTGAAAAAAATCTATTATGATCTAGGAATATCTGGGATAATGTCCATAATTATGTCAATTAGATTCACAAGATACACATACCAATAGATATTCAATAGACCCAATAGATTATTTCCAGAAATACAATCATTTTCATTAATACTGCTATATTACACAAACAATTAACATTCCTGACTCATTGATATGTTTATGATTGATAACAGTTAAGTCAAGAATATTATATGAATCATATATCATTCCAAAATAATAAAATCACAAAATTATTATTATTATTATTATTATTATTATTATTACTAACCTGTTTTATTTTCAAAAAAACTATATGATGATTTATAAGATACCATCCATGGTAAAGATTGTTTAGTTGATGAATAGAAATTGTTTAAGTGATTTAAATTATGAAGAACATCCTCACAGCATAAATCTAGGAAATTTTGACTATTACAGTTCTTCAATGCCTTAAAAAATAGAAAATAAATTATTGATTTAATGAAAATGTAATATCAAAAAAAATAAAAAATAAATTGAAAAAAGTGAAAAATATTCAAAACAGCTTCTCATTCTAGAAAACTTATTATTTAAAATATTTTATTATAGGTAAGGGACCATTTAGCTTAAATGCTCAGAATTTAAAGTTTCCCAGAAGTTTTTCAAAATTTGGGACACCTCATGCAAAATCTATATATTTAAAAATTACAAAATTAATAAATGGTTTACATTCAAAATTAAAGTATTCTGGATTAATTAGCAACTTTACAAAAACAAAAATTACATACATCAAGCCACAGTGAATCCTATTTCACTCATTTCTAGTTCCACTGCTAGTGAAGTGGCATAATAGTAGCTATAATTGCACAAAATTAAATTGAAAAATGCATATTTTATAAATCCTTTTTGATTAACTGCTTTTTTATACTACAAAACTATAATTTAAATGAAAGCACTTCATGCAGTTGTGAAAAAATTCTCAAAAAGTTATACTTTTATTCACTCACTAACATTTTTGATACCATTGTACCCTCTTTAGGCTACATACTTTTTTGAAAAAGTATGTAGCCTAAAGAGTAAAATTCTCAAAAAGTAAAAAAATTTTGAAAAAATTTGAAAAAAGTATAACTTTTTGAGAATTTTTTCACAACTGCATGGAGTGCTATCATTTAAATTATAGTTTTGCATATTTTATATATATAATAATTTAATTTAAATTCAAAATTTACAAAAAAGTGTGAATTTTTCAATTCTGATTTTAGCAGTGTCCAACAAAACTGAATGAGATTATATTCACTTTGTGGAGTGCAGCAAATTAATAAGTTATTTTAATTATTGTAAATTTTATAATTGTAAAAAAATAAATTAAATTCTGATAAAAAATATTGGAGATGTTTATAAAAGTAAAGAGTTTGATTTCATCAAACAATGATGAAATAAGATCGCCCTCTACAATACAATGAACTAATATGATCACTCTTGTTAAACAATAAAATAAAAGATAAGTCTGTTATTTTTCAAAGAAAAAGAATTAATATATATTTATGATCGGGTAAAGTATCTCCTGAACAGGCAGGTCAGAAACTTAAAGAGAAAGAAACACAGTCTGTTGAGAAACTCAGAGAGAGAGAGAGAGAGAGAGAGAGAGATATATATAGAGAGAGAGAGAGAGAGAGAAATAGAGACAGAGATAGAGCGATAGATAGATAGAGAGAGAGGAAAAGCCAAGAGACACTTTGAACATTTGAATTGTGACGATTATTGAGGGAAAGAAGTTATGCCAAGAAAGAAAATACCTGACATCTACCAAAGGACTTGTGCTAAAGAAATGAAGTGAACTTTTTTAACAAGACCTCAAAAATATTCTTCGGGTTTGAAGAAGAATTAAAGTTTTCAATAAGAAACCTTCAGATTTAACTTCAAGGCATTTATCCTTCTGACCAATTTTGTTGGAATTGTAATGTAAACTCTCTAAAATAAAAGAAGTTGTTTGTTTTTCAAACATAGTCTCTGTCACTCACTTCACAGACCACAAGTAGGCCATAAGTCTGTTTAATACTGTCCAAAGGTCTCACAATTTCATTGATATGTTTTAGTAATATACAATTTTATTGAAAAAAATTAAATATGAATCAATACAGCAACAATATTTAATGCTTTTGGAATACTTTATCATTAACAGATAAAATGATAATGACTTTCTGATATCAAGAACAGATTGGAAATTTTTATATTGAAATTAATGGGAAAGCAGTTTTCAGTTTGCAAATTATCATCTAAAAGGAAATTCATAATAAAAATATTAATGATAAACAATTATATCAGCTTTCCATAATAAAAATAATTGTAATTAAATTTAACATTAACAAATTGAAATAAATGATTAATTAAATCAGGGAGTGGTTATATATTCACTTATGTAATACATTGCAAAGAATCAAACTGAAAACTTTTCTTTATATCTACTTATTTTCTATTATATTTCTTTATTGGGCATTTTATTTAATTAAGAGTAAAAATACTTGTTCCCAACTCAATCTTTTGAAAACAGAGATAAGAAACACAATGGTTTCATCTTCAAAGATGTATGTCATGATGTCATCCAATCTCAGATCATCACTGCTGATTAGAGATCTTGTAACAAAATTAAAAATTATCTCTTTTTAATGGAATTGTAAAACATTTATAATGTTAAATATTATAATTATAAAGATAAATGACATAATTATCGGTAATATTCTGTGAGTAGAAAACATAGTAAGTCTGACAAATTTATATAAATGAGCTTGAGTGTAAGCCTATCAAGTAAGTTGCTTATAAGGAGAATTCTGGCTTTGACTAAATTTGAAATGGTGGAATTGAAGAAATTCTTTAGGCTTGGCAATATTGTGAATTGTCAATGTTCTTGTAATGTAAGTGGAGACTTAGTAGTTTAATTAATTTAAGGTTTCTTTTATTATTTGGATTGTTGTTTAATGTTGTTTTTTGGACACTTTTGGTTGATAATTAAACAAGTTCTTTTACTAACTTGTTTGTGCTTTGTTATTGTCATAATAGAGCTTGTTAACATTTTTGTAACTGTAGAATTAATAAACTATTTTATTATTATTTAATTTACTGTTTTGGTATTTATTCTATTTATAATTATGTATATAACATTTTTGTTGTTTTGATTCTAAAACATGTTCATGATTTTCTTTAACAACCAATAAGTTTGGATTGTTTGTTATAGCTATTCTAATAACTATTATTTTAGAAATTAATTTTCCAATAGAAATTCTGCCTAGGAGGACTAAGGAATTATTAGAGTCATTAGGCATTAGGTGATAGGTATCAAAATTATCAACTTTGTAACATGATTTATGTAATGTATATGTAATTTTCCACTTATAGAATGACTGCATATGTAAAAATAAGCTCTACTTAAAAGTGGAAAACACTAATTTATTAAAGAAGTACTTTCAACTTTATAAAGTCATCATCAGCTTTCTTTAAAAACATTAAGAATACAACATTTTTGAAATATAATTTTAGAATGTTTTTAAAGAAAGCTGATGATGACTTTATAAAGTTGAAAGTACTTCTTTAATAAATTAATGTTTTTCCACTTTTAAGTAGAGCTTATTTTTACATATACAATGATTTATGTAATTTTGTTTTATGTAAAATATTTTTTGTAATTTTTTAGATATATAGCTTAAATATTTTGCTGTATTTGTAAGTAAAAAGCTCAAACATATTAGTTTATATTATTGAAACTTCATATTACTTGATTTATTTATATTTTGTATATTGTTTATTTATCTTAAGTATCATATTACTGGTATATCATTTCATGCAATATCAAAATACACACATCCCTCGATTTACACGGTAGATATGTTCCTGGAAAAATCGTGCAAACCGAAACCGTGTAAAACAAGATGCAGATAATAATAGTAGGATATCTTTCGTGTAAAACAAGACGCAGAATTCATACAAAATAGAAGGATATGTTCATGTGCAAACCGAAACCTGTAAAACAAGATGCAGAATTCATACAAAATAGAAGGATATGTTCAATCGTAAAATGAGACACAGAATTCATACAAAATAGAAGGATATGTTCAATTTAAGTGTATATGTAAATCAATCTAAAGAAATTAATGAAAAGTCGAGAATATGTTCTTTATGCCAATTGATCTAAAGAAGACAAAGAAAAGTTGAGGATATGTTCTTTATAACCGTGTAAAATGAAATAAGGGTTAAAGAAAAAAAGGGGATTGGTTCATTAATTTTTAGAGACAATTTAATGCTTGGAAAAAAAGGGATTGGTTCATTAATTTTTAGACACAATTTAATGCTTATTTCTTTTTCAATTTATTTTTAAAAATGAAAACATAAACATTAATTAACACTGAATTTGGTACAAAAAAAAAAAACAACAAATTAACAATTCAGCAGCCCCGTTCATTTGCTACCAGTGGTGCGGTTTACGGAAAATTCGCCCCCTGCACTTTTCGCCCCCCTGTAGATAATGAATAGGTTACAAAATTGCAAATATAGTCAACTCTCGATATCTGGAATTTTTATTGAAATCCCAGCCCCTTTAGTAGATATTCGATGTTACAAATTAAACCTAATTAATTAGCAAAAATTAAAAAAGTAAAATCTCGCTTAATTTTCAGTTAAATTTTTTGATAATTTTATAATTAAATATGTTTTTATTGTCTTTCTAAAGATGTAAAAAATTTTTCCGAATTTTATTTTTTTGATAACTTTTCGTTCATTATATGAGATCGGAGAAATCACAATTTTCTATATGAAATATTAGTCGCCCAACGAAATGTTTGACATTTTTTGATAGTGGCAAGTCTTATTATTAAAACAAGAAATGGATGAAGAAAATTAGATAATTTTAAAAAAAAAATTATCGATAAAACACTCAGTATAATATGTAAGTAGTTCAGTCAAATAAATTTATATTTTATTATTTAAACTTTGAGAATTTATTCAATTTTATAAAAATTTCCAATATGTTTTCGCTATTTAAGTGTAATGCTTTCCGTTTTTTTCTTTTTTTTGGTCAGTTACACATTAATTATTGATAAAATGGCCTAATTTAATATATTTATTATAGGAAGGAGTTGTAATGTGTAATAACGGCAGCAGCCTTTACTGACAGCTAATGTTATATATACTGATATTTTATTTAAAATACTGACGCAATAAATAGCAGCCATATAAAAATACATTTTAGCCATGTCTGAAAAATACAATATTATAGTTTTCTTTAAGAAAAAATTACCATATCAAATTTTTTTCATTTAATATACTAGTTAACTAATGGAATATGTTGGTTATTTTGTGTCGAAATGTGTTTAAATACTTATTTTTATGCTGCGAAATTCTTGGAATAGATTAAGTTTGAATTTCACGGCTACAATGACAGAAATTTCTCAAAATTTTGAACTTTTTCTGAATAAATTTAATGTGTTTTTACTCTGTCAGTTTTGAGTCGAAAAATTCCTTGGCATATTTTGAAATTCATCAAGAAATTCACCGTTTTTAAAATTTCAAGTAGTAAAATGCTAGATTTCCCTGCAGTATCTCGAATTATGTAAATATTGGTTTATGCATATTTTAATTTATTGATTTCTTTATTTGTACTATGAAATTCGACGTATTTTATAATGAGAACTGGAGAAATACCATTCCATATTTTGTATTTTATGAATATAGTATCCATTATTTAATTTATATATGTTTCAACATTTAACAAAAACATTAAACTTTTGCATATAAAAAAGAGTCAAAATTTTAATAAAATGACTTCAGAAGTTAAGATCAAGCCGCTGGCAAATCATCAAAATAATCTTTGATTTCCTAACACCGTACTTAGCTTATTTTTTACGAATTTAGATGAGTAGATAAATGATATACGGCTAGAACAGGTATTTTAAATTTTTAAATAAAGAATAACTTCTAATGGACTGCTGATTTGATGTTTAGGGTAGCTACGTATACGAATTTTTTATTTTTTGAAATGTTTAACATTGTGACAAAATTTTATACTTTATTGACAATTATATAATTTGGTGATCAGCCGTTAACTTGTATAAAGTTTTAAGCTATCCAATTTGAATCGTATCGTACACAAAATTTAAAGCGAGGGTTCTTAACCATTTGATAACTCCAGACCCCAATGGATTGTCCAATATGGTCTGATACCCTTTTACTCGCGTACTCGTATCGTACACAAAATTTAAAGCGAGGGTTCTTAACCTTTTGATAACTCCAGACCCCAATGGATTGTCCAATATGGTCTGATACCCTTTTACTCGCGTTCCATTCACGTATTATCCAAATATAAATTAATACATTAAATAAAATAAATATCAGTACCCAGAGATCGAGTCCCATACCCTTAGGTTAGGTTAGTTTGTTAAGCTTCATGGGATATTCTTTATCTGGCGCCCATCACTGGCTGGCCAACACCCATGATGAAGGATAGGGATCAACGTACCAAGCCCGGACCCCTCCTGAAAAACTGGAAGTGTAGGACCCAGATTTGATCCCGGATCCTTCAAGATGCTAAGCCATAGCTTTACCACACGGCCATCCGGCCGACCCCATACCCTTAACATTTACTTTCCATAACCCCAGAGTATGGATATCCCCGGTTAAGAACCTTTGATTTAAAACATAGGCCAGTTTTCGATCTCAATTTGAACTGTTTGTCCATTAACAATGTAAATTTGATTTTTCCAAATTGCATTTGGGTAGATATCATCTCATGTCTATCTGTATTGCGCCAATCCATCACAGGATTATACTTATTCTCGATTTATCGAGATCTTTCATAATTATATATTTACTTTGAATTGTAAATTAATTGTTTAAACTGATCGAATACCGTTAATCCAAAATACCATATTTCATCCAGCATCAATTCATTTTTTCTGTTCATTCTAACAATCTTCGGCTCATTCTTAAAATTTCCGAGATGACGAAGTAGTTACGACAGTTTGGATTTAGTGTTTTAAAATTTTAATAGATTTACCCATTATATTAATCTTACTCTATACAGAAAATACTCTTTATAAGAACGAAGGGGACTCCATCGAATGTTTTCTATAACAAATATATATGAAATTACCGGTCGCTTGTATATGGAAACAAATTCATGACACATCTCAAAATATGGACATACGAATCTTGCAAATCGTTTTAATTAATAATTTCCTTATCATCAAGTGTTAAAGTTTCTTTATCAATTGCTTGTATATAGAAACAAATTCATGACACATCTCAAAATATGGACATACGAATGTTGCAAATCGTTTTAATTAATAATTTCCTTATCATCAAGTGTTAAAGTTTCTTTATCAAGAATTTATTTTGATAAGATTAGCTAATATTATATATAAAATAAATTTAATTGTTATAAAAAATAATAATAATTTCCTTTAGAGAATTTGATCAATAATTTGCTTTCAAAAATATACCCGATCAGTGAAAACGATATGCAGGAAAATCAAAAAATAATTGTCTGCCAAATGGCCGCGTGTTAAAGCTTTGGCTTACAACTCTGGAAGATCCGGGTTCCACACCTCTAGTTTTTCAGAAGGATCTGGACCCCATCCTTTGGTTGACACCATCATAGGTGTTGGTCAGCCTGTGATGGATTCTATAGTGGCCGTCGCCATATACAGAATATCCCATGAGGATATGGTGGCTTAATCTAACCAACCAAAAAATAATTTCTCGTGATGGTTACTGATTTATTCTGAAATTTGAAAATGTTCCAATGATGTAAAAATGAATAATGGAATTTTGAATATAACGTGATCGATGTTAAATACTTCAGAAATTATATAATAAGCAAGCTTGTTACATGAAAAATTTCATCATTATGGTAATCCAGTTATCAATATTAATGTTAAAAATTTCGATTTCAAGATGATGATTTATATAGACTCAATATATCGTTTCTTTTAAAGCTACCAAAGCCGAAATTTAGCACAGCCTGTTGCTTATAAAAACACCTTAGAGAAGAAAAAACTTTGAAGTGTTCAATATTTTTTTTTTCTAAGATGACTTTAGGCATTAGAGCAAAGGATTCTTCATAATTTACTTGTGTTACTTCTATAATTACCATAGTAAAATTGCATATGAGAAAAGCTAAATATTTTATACATACTAAATTTACTTTTAAAATGTTTTCCAAGCAACTTTCGATACCACAACTCGTACTACTATAAAATATTACTGAACAATTACCGAAATTTTAATAATAGATCGGGCATACGCAATATTTAAATTTAATTAAAGTTTTATTAGATAGAAATTTTAAGACTGGATAATTATGTGCAATATAAACTAATATCCCAAAATCATATAATATACCCAGTAATATTTGTTAATGCAAAACGTGATTTAAATTTAGTTGTATATCTGCTGATTTTGTAATGTTGTATACATTATGCCAGTTAAAAGAATTATAACTGTCTATAAGCAATTTAATTTTTAACTGACTACGAAATTATCAAATTAGAATAAGTAAATAATAATAAATGAAAATTCATGAATTTACTAAAAAACTTTAATAGATAATAGTTAAAATCTGTTATTAATTTATAAAATACAAGTATATATTAGCACATCAATTATTGATAAATTACACCATATATACAATACTATATTAAAACATAAATGTCACTTAGAACCAAAGCGCTTATAAGGTAAGCGTTTCAATATAAATAAGGTAAGCGTTTCGTGTATGATAAATTACACCATATATACAATACTATATTAAAACATAAATGTCACTTAGAACCAAAGCGCTTATAAGGTAAGCGTTTCAATATAAATAAGGTAAGCTTATAAGATAAGCGTTTCGTGTATGATAAATTACACCATATATACAATACTATATTAAAACATAAATGGATAAATTGAGTACTGTGCAAATTGAGGGATAGGTGTATCTATTTTCAGTCAGGAAACAATATGGCACTAAAACATTGTATAGTTGCAATCATTGTAGTCACTTACTTCTGGGAATTTTTAATCCAAAATTTTTGTTAAAATATTCTGGATTTTTCAAAAAAAAATTTGACTTGAATAATTCCAAATAATATAATCCTTATGCAAGTTGGGAGAAGCTGTAAATCTTATCCTAATAAATTATTTAATATGCTTACCTCATTAAAACTTTCATTACATAAAATTTTGTCTTCTTTAGATTTTGATTTATGACATTTACTGTTAATATCTTTCCTTTGAAATCCAGACAATAAAGATGCAATATGGCTAAGAGGCAGAAAATTCTGCTGCTAAAAATTATTTAAATATAAATTAAAATTGACAAAATTTTTATTAAATTTTACTACTTGCAAAAAAACATATCAGCACATAAGGAGAATTCAACTTAAAAATTTGGTTTTATTGATAGTAATAACATTTTTGGCTCTGAAAAGAACCCTCTTTAGTTATATCAACATTAAGACATAAAAGAACAACAAACATTCTATAATTCTAATATTCAAAAACAAAAATTATAGCATTCTTATAATGCACAAACAATCATTCAAAAATAATATATACAGGGTATATATCTTACCATTCATACCACTCTTTTTTCTTGGAAACTCAATGAGATAAGAAATAGGGAGAAAACTTTTGATAACCAAAATATATCTGGAAAATTGAAAGGTCATGATAAAAATTTTGTGGGCCCACTAGAAGTATGGGCACAAGAAGTCAACTTTGAAATCTCCAATGAAAATTATGTCAATTTAGGCATAACTGGATAAACTATAAAAACCAAACAACTTTTTGTTTTAAAAGTTTTTTAATATTACCTAATTTTGTGAGATTGTGATTATGGGATATCACAAAAAAAAATGTTGCTACATGTACTGCCGATTGGGCTATTCAAGCAATAAGAAGAAAAAGTATCTGATAGATGGCATCTGTGTACACTGCAGAACACTACTGAAGCAGAAAGAGCAATATTATGCAGATTTAAAACAAATTCAGATACTTGGTGGTAGTACTCGAATCAGGGATGCGTTAAATCTTTCGCCATCAATTTGGCACAGAGCCATACTCAAGAACAAAGGTTTCCCAACTTGTTTCAGCCCTTTATGACTGTCACAAATGTACAATCAGTTCCATAAAGTTTTGTACCTACCTCGTAGGGGCTAAGCTCACTGGAAGTTGATCAATTGTAAAGTCAGGTACTTGTACCGAGATTCAAGGCAGTTTCAAATGAACTTGTCTGTTGTGACTGAGAATAGGGAGGGAAGTATATGTGCGGGATGTGCTCGTCACGTGCTCTAAACTGACAAGAATAAGCGATAGACACTGATAGCAGCATCGATAGAGCGTCTGCCTACTGTTCCGAGGAGCCGAGTTCGAATCTTGTTTGGAGAAACATTTTTTTTTTCTTTGGTCAACATATTAGTTTGTGTTTAAATTTTAAACAATGCAATTAAAATATAAACGGTTTAAACATTTTCCAGACAAATATGCAATATAGTGATGTGTTCATCTGAGGTTCTAAAAGATGCTTTAAAATTTAAAAAATAAATTTTCTGACTTCGCTTTATTTTATATTTTAAGTTTGAATAAACTAGATACTACATAATAATTTCTTTTTTACATTTATTAAACTCCAGTATTTGCTAAAATCTTTTAATATTTTCTAATATTGATAGGTTTAAACATCTTTCGGAAAAACAAAACAAAAAAGCATTTAAGAAGTTCCATATAATTGCATCATTAGCTATCAGCATTTTTTTAAGAATTACTATCGGGTATTAGTCTCTTTATTCACTCTTTTATCCGATAAGCTAGTATTATCTAGCTACGCTGTGTTCTAGGATGGACGATTCACCGTGACGTTGTAGTCACGTGTTTTAGTGAAAACATTGTACTTTGCCTAAGTTTAAACGAGAAGGATTAAAACTAATTCGTGCTAGTTTATTTACTATGTTTAAGAAAAAAAGCAAAATATAATTTTATCATCATTTCTAATAGCATAAATAATTTCTTTTTTAAAGTTACCGGTACTATTTACTCTAATATTATAATTTATAAGGCCTTGAATTTTTATTATATATTTAATGGATATCGCTTCCAGATATATATAGTTCATTACAAGGATTTTAAAATTTTCAGTTTACATCGTATTTATTGTTAAAAATATAAGAAACTGCATTTTTACAGAAAATAATAGAAAGTATGAATAAAATTATTGATCAAATCAGGCATTCCAATTTGTTATTTTCTGATGATGATTAAGTTAACTGGTGAGAAAATTTAGTGATATAATAAAGTAATTTTGTTCTATTAAACATTTGATCTTCATTAATAGTATGAATACAATATATATTATTCATATTA
>AYEL01085666.1:0-17597 GCA_000484575.1 Olivierus martensii
AGTAAACAACGATCGCGTAGGTAGAGCGAAGCTCTCATGTTTGTGTCAAATGATGGAATTTTAGAATTAACGCGTCTTAAAAGTTCATCAAACTGGATATTAGTAAATCGTAGGTAGTTTTGAATATATTTTTACCTTCATTTTCCACCTCAAGCAAAAAATTGGAAGAGGCCCCTAATTGCTCACTCCTGAGCAATTATTAAAAGGAAGTTATGAAGCTGATCCATTCTCGAGTCCATAACTCTTCTTCCTTCTAATCTGTTTATTAATGTGACTGTCTATCTCCTACAATAATATATCAGCTACAGCAGGAGATCCGCCATTTCATCTCAAACTATAGAAAGAGTACACTTGGACGTGTAAACGAACTTAAAACTTGGTCCGAGTGTATTCGGACCGAGTTTGTCTCCGATCGAGTGTACTCTGATCGTGTCAACCTAGCTTTAGAGATGACAGTGACGTCACGAAATGACGTCGTCTGGTAGCGTATCACACAATACCTTATCCTTCCGCTATTAGATATCAAAGTATAAATAGCACATTTTCAATAATTTATCCACTGTTTTGTGCATAAACAGATTAATTAAGACTTTTTGCTGGTAAATCTGAAGTCTTCATCATGTCCCTGATATTTTTCTAAATACATTTTATAAACATTTTTAATTTCGTCTTTTCCTATCCTCAGATTTTTTTTAATGTCGAGGATAAAAATACGAATTACGATTGCAGTGAGACTTTGAAACTTTATACATGAAAGTATTTTGATCATTATTTCTTCTCGCGGACGAACTATAACCGCTCCACTCGTGATATAATTGCCATCTCAAGGTGGAACAGACTATAGATTAAGTTGCATTCATAGTTTAATGCATTTCTATACTACCTATAAGAACAATTTTAATCTGTGTTTATCTATCATCTGTTCATTTTGATATTTCTTGACTTATCGGGACTAAACTTTGTAAAGGACTTTATATGACCCTACGGGTAACAACCCGTAGGGTCATATAAAGTATCAGGGTCAAAATCAGCTTTGTTGTTAAGAAATTTTAAGATCACGATGAAAATATGTACATGTTTATCCTTCAGACTTCTATTCGAATTTAGATTTCAGAATCCTTCTATTAATTGGGAAGTTTAAATTGAAATACTATTAAGATTCTAGCTAAAAATTTTGTGATAAGTAATGGAGCCATCACCTCATCAGAGATTTATTGATGGGATAATAATTCAGAAATTGATCATAGGATCCCAGATATAAGATCATGGATGCGTTAACATTATATCTTCGTGATATAAAAATGGATGATATCATAAAATAGAATCCATATATGAACTCACTATATCCTGGTAATGATGATGTCACAAATATGTAACAAAAAATGATTTGACGACATAAAAATTAATATTGTTTGCAAACATACAGAGAAAAATTGTATTCTAGAAATGCTCAGAAACCTTGATGGTTACAAATACTGTATTCTTTGAAAATCATTAAAATTTGACCATTGCAAATTGTAAAGAAAAACTGATGTTAAATTAATAATACATTAAAAAGAGCATTGATAATGAATACAAAATATATATAAATGCTGATTATTAAAAATGCACCGTTACTGTACATAATTTTCATAATACTCTATAATAAATTTTAGTTATTTAATATCTATATAAATTTGTGACAAAAATCATTAAAATTCTTATTATAAGAATTAAGTCTCTGTAACATTCATAAGTTTATTATTAATCTGATAATTATATTCGAAAAAAATTCAATAGGATATAGACCAGGGGTCGGCAACCTATGGCACGCGTGCCAGGCTTGGCACGCGGTGGAATTCTCAATGGCACTCTACACTACTCTACAAAGTAGTCAGGGAAATCGCGATTTTTATACTGCTAAAGGCGGTTTCACAGAACAATTACCTGTCGCTGACGACACTACACAAATCGCCTATAGCCAATCAGAACGCTTGACCTTGCTGTCGCTAGATTTTGGAGTAGTGTCGCGGAAAGTTAAAATTTGCCCAACTGTTTCCAGCGACACGGCGACATTCAAGCTCTGTCCTTCTCTAATATTCATTTCCTCTCGCTCTTAACCTAAAATTTAATATCATGGAAACGTATAAAACTGCGTTAAATAGTGAGACGTTGTAATACAAGATGCACACCAGAAATGATTAATGACTGATTAATAAACTTCGTGTATTCATTATTTCCTATTTTAGAAGTTTTAAGAAAATGAGGTTATGTAATGTTCGCCAGCTACGTCACTGTCGCTAGCGAAGTTCTGTGAAGCCTACTTAAGTGTATCTCCAGGGATGTTCGGACTCCCCTCGTGGAATTGAGTGGGTCTGTTCAAGTGCGTTTCGTTCTGTTGCAATACCAGTTAAAACGTGTATTTCGTTTAGTGTTGGTCGTTCCAAGTTTCTTTGTGAAGACTTGTATTTTATTGATTTAATTTTTGTTACAATTCATCCCTATTTAAACAAATGGAGAATAAGAAACAAAACTTGATGTTCGCAGTTTTCAAGACTCTTGGACGAATGAATATGGATTTATACAACAAAAGGATCGTGCTGTATGTGTGATATGTCGCGAGAGCGTCGTATGCCGCACGTCAAGTGTACAAAGACATTTCTAAACAAAACATCAATCCACATTTAATAACAACGATGAGAAATGTGAAGCTATAAAGCGAGCTGTTTCTGGTTATAAGAACCAAGTAGCTTTCTTTTGTGGAATAACTGGAACGAAGCCTAAAGCGACAGAATGCAGCTTCACAATTGCTCATTGCATAGCTGCCAAAGGTAAACCCTTTACAGATGGGGAATATATAAAGGAAATCTTTATAAAAAGTGCTGAAAAGTTGTTCAGCGATTTACCTAACCAACATACAATATTATCCCGAATTCGAGAAATACCGGCTTCTGCACGAACAATTGAAAGAAGAATAACTGAAATGGCAGAAAATGTTACAACAAAACAGATTTCAGGATTACAAGAAGCTGTTGCATTTAGCGTCGCTGTTGATGACAGCACCGATATAAATGATGTTGCACGGCTTGCAGTAATTGCACGGTATTGTGGTAAAGATCAGGTTTATGAAGAATTGTGCAGCTTGATTCCTCTGTCTGGGACAACTACGGGGCAGGATCTCCTTATCTCATTCATAAATTATTTTGATAACAAAAACATTAATATAAAAAAAATATTTTGTGTAACTACTGATGGCGCACCTGCAATGGTTGGCAAGGATAGAGGATTTGTCAAACTTCTTGAAAATCATATTGGACGTAAACTATTGAACTTTCATTGTATAATACACCAGGAAAGTTTAGTTGCCAAAATTTCATCACAGCGCTTAATTCCTGTAATGAACACTGTTGTTAAAATAGTTAATTTCATAGTGTCTCGTTCTTCATTGACACACAGGCAATTTAAATCTCTTTTAGAAGAAATGGAAAGTGAATATGTGGACCTCCCCTTATACAGCCATGTCCGTTGGCTTAGTCGAGGTAATGTCTTGAATAAGTTTGTGTCATGTCTGGAACACATTCAAGTTTTTCTTAATGAGAAGGAACAACATTTCCCTGAATTGAACGATAAAGAATGGTTATGCAAATTGATGTTTCTGACTGATATAACTAAACATCTCAATGAATTAAACTTAAGTTTGCAAGGACAGAGTCAAACTGCGCTCGAACTTTTTGAATATTGGAAAGGATTTGCTACAAAATTAAGTATATTTTTATTTGATATTAATACTAGTACCTACAAATACTTCCCAAATGTTAAAGCTCTTGCAAATAAATCGACCATAGACAAAGATGAACTTATAACCTATGTTGAAGCACTTAAAGAGGAATTTTCCAAAAGATGAAAAGACTTTGAAGCCTATATGCCTATATTTTCCTTCCTCATAAAACCAGATTTAATAGATCCATTAATAATCCCATTTGATATTTCAATTTTTGAGTGGATGAAAGTTTATAATTTTGAAATGGAACTTATCGAACTAACATCTTCAGAATTATGGAAAGCAAAATTTATGGAATTAAGAAAAAATCTGGAAGATGACTCTAAGGAAAAATCGACTGCTATATTAAATTGTTGGATGTCATTACCGGAAAGATTTAATTATTTAAAGAAAATTGCATGTGCTCTGCTTTCAGCTTTTGGCTCTACATACCTCTGTGAACAAATTTTTTCTCATATGAAACATATTTTGAGTCCACAAAGAAGTAATTTAACGACTGAACATTCAGAATCTTGTGTGAAAATAAAAGTGACAAATTATACCCCTGATATTGAAATATTAAGTAAAGCGTTGCAGGGACAAGGTTCGCATTAAAATTTTTTAATTTGTGTTGGAATTTTATGTTGTTTATTTTTCAAATAAATATCTTTAAAAGATAAATTTGGTATCAAATTCTTCTCCTCTAGAACTCTATTATATAATGTTATGGACATATACTATTACTTTCTGGTAAAAGGAATTAAGATGGCATCCTGAATCATATTGGTAGAGTGGCTTGGCACACCACAGCTAAAAGGTTGCCGACCGCTGATATAGACTATCAAATTTTATTAATTGAATATTTCAAAACCAATTAATAAAATAATTTGAAAATAGGCAAAATCAATAACAATTGTCATTTTTTCAGAGAAAGATTTCTTTTCCCCTCAGACATCAATACTGGTCGCATTGTTCAATCATTTTCGATGAAATTTTGAATATAGATATTTCTTAAATTATTAGGAGGACTATAAGAAATTTCAGCACAATTTGGTCAAAATAAAGAGGAATATAGAATTCCTTCTCTTTATACACTTCTACAAATCACATTGCCTAATTGTTTTGGATCAAATTTAAAGAATATATAACGTATAATCCCAGCTTATTTAAAGTTTTTCAAAAATTTGGTCCATTCAGTCTAAAATGAGGGGTGGAGAAGAGAGGGATTCTCTTCTCTACAAACGTCTTTGCAGATCATATTATTCAACTGATTTCTAACAAATTTAGAAAAATCGATATTTCTTATTAATTTCGTATTAACTGGGGTAATCAGGAAATTATTTTTTTCTGATAATCCGCCATATAATTAAAAAAATCGGAATTATGAACAATATGCATTTAATATTGAAAAATAAATAAATTGCATACATACATAATGTCAAATATTTTATTTATTGAAAAATAAACAAAAAATATTTTTATTCTCAGCAAGAAATTATTGCAATAATTGTAATTTTAATTTGATTCTAATTTTAATCGCCAATTATCTAACATATAATAAAGAAATAAATGTAGAGCGTTAAAAAATTTTTCAGATATCGTATTTAAGATAAAACATTGATAATTAAATATTCAAGTTGTAGATTAATCACAGTTAATCTGGAAGGAATATCTTGGAACTTGGAATAGCCCAGTCTGGATAAACCAAACCTTGGGTAATCGGGAGTATACTTTATTTTGTATTTCATTGTATTTACTGAATTTCAAAGACCTTATATAAAGTCTCTGAAAAGTTTCAGTCAATAAAGTCAAAAAGATGAACAGAATAAGCAATGATTTCCAGACTTTTATTCTGGGCCACCCTTTTCAGAATGAAAATTTGCTCGTGCCATAACGAAGTTTTTATTGCTAAGGAATTCCAATAATAAATCTGGAAAATTCTACAGTATATTTATCATTTTATATTTCATGTAACAAAATAAATAATAAAATGATCTTCATATTTTTTTTCGCATGTGAATTTTTTGAAGATGGCTCCAAAACGATAAATCCTTGATTGTCTTTGAATTTTTCCGCCACGCCTGCTATTCTCTCGCACTTCACCGTTTGGAAACAATTGAAGTAATGAAGTATTTCGTTATGAACTCTTCTACAGGTTACATCATCCAATCGATTTCGACCAAATTTGATATAAATGTTTCTTGCGTTTCTTAATATTCCCTAAAAATTCCAATTCAAATCATCCCAATTCAATCAGATTAGAAATAAAGAATGTATTTGATGATGTGCTATTACAGTATATTGTCGTTAGAATGTCTTTCTCAATGAAAGTTTTATAAAATAAATACTGTAAATAAAGGATATCTAATTAAAAATCTAACATATAAAAAATAAGCTAAATACAAAACTAAGAAATTTGGATGTTTATTACAATAAAGAAGTTACTTGTTGACGATTTAAGAAAAAAACTCATCACCTAAATTACATCTCTTTAAAGCGATAAGAACAACCAAACAGTTGCATCTAAATTGTAATAAATGATTCTAATTTCTTAGTAGTGACTTTTTTTCATATTAGATGCTTTCGATTGAATATCATAAAACTGGAACAACAAATTGGAAAACTCTTGAATTATTCAATTCTTTTTCCTAAAATACAGTACAATATTTAAGAATGCTTTCAAATTTTTTTCGGAGCTCATAAGGAGTTGGAAATGCATAACAGCTAAAAATTTATTACACTGCTATTTATATTTAATTTTGAAAGTTAAAAGAAAGAAATTATATAATTTTTGAGGATATTATTACTACAATTTTAAGTTTTATACAATGTGTCATAGGAAATCAAATCTTTAATTACTAAATACGACTATACGATATTATACAATGCAGTTCAGTATTTTAAAATAACTTTTCATACTAATTATAATAATTATTAAATAAAATAGCTTAAAAATATTTTTTCCCTATAATAACATTTTTATGTGATTTTTCTCTTGACAAATCATATAAATCTCTAATTTTATAGTTGTAAATTTGCAATGAATCATTATAAATCATCATAATAGGATTAACATGAATATTAATTATATGCAAAACTTAGTTACAGTATATATTAAATCAATATTGTATTAGCATTTAATTTTATTAAAATATTGTATATTTTATCTCTCTGGATTTTTACTGTAAATACATATACTGTACCTTGAATATTATAATAAATTATGTAGTCTAAAATAATGAAATCCGAAATAATGAATTGTAAAATATTCTTTATACTTTTCTACGTTTAACAATAAAAAAAAATTTTTACGCTTTTAATTTTTATTATATATTATGTTTGAGATAAGTGAAAAATGTTATTTTAAATCCAATTCACAATAACAAAATTAGAACAAAATTTTTATTTAAGTAAATAAATAATTGTTGGGATTTAAAACAATACTATTTTTAATGATATGAAAAATTGCTATATAAGGCTTTCTTTATTATTTTATGATCTTTAAAAAGCACTTTTCAAAATAAGTAATATGGAACTTTTGTTAGAGATTAACTATTGTAAATTCACATTCTTCAAACATTCTTCGATCTTTCTTCTTTTCAGAGTTTAACGTTTAAAAAAAACTATAGCATTGTTTACAGAACTCATTGATCCAAAAAATCTTGAGAACAGAATAGTTTTGCCAATATAACTATTTGGAACATTATTAAGTCTAATTCTGTTATTGCTTTAAGTGTTGAGTATCCAATTAATTTATTAAAGTATATTCTTATCTAAAGTAAAATATTTTTTATTTAATTCTTTTGAAAAGATATATAAAATTAGATATCTAAAATTTATTATTATTATTTGTTTATAAACTTGCAAATTAAAAAAATATATATGTATTGCACTGGTTACATTTTTAAATAAAAATATCAATTTTTAATTATTATAGTACAGTAATTAGAGCATTTAATTTTGTGTCATAATAGTATCAATATTTTGCTTAATTAATGCATCTTATGTTAATCTATTTTAATAATATATTGCATTTATGAGAAATAATTAAATTTCTGATTTGTACAGTATACTAATTTAAACTACATTTACAAATTTTCTGTTTTTATTCTTACTGCATTTAATTTTTCTTTGTCTCCTTTTGACTACAAAAATTTATATTAGAAAAGATATATCATCAGATATCAACGATTTTGCAACCAAAAAAATATATTTAATAAATTTTGTTAGATATCAAAATTATATTAGTCGGTATCTTTGATGACTGACTCAGCATTTTTGTTACATCAATATGTAAACAGAGGCAGTTTAAGTAATGCAAAGAGAAAGCCGACCATAATCACTCTCTATTAGCATATAAAAGCATTTATTGTTGAAAAATAATTTTCTATGTAATTTAAAGTTATTATTAGCATGTTATAAAATTCTTCCTTTTCCTCGGTAAACAACAGAATCAAACGTTGTCTCGCGAATAGAAAAGTAGCAAAATTTGACCCAAAATCGACCGCTTCCTCCCGAGACTAGTCGGAGTAGAATAGAAGAGCTATAATTACTTAAGCTTATAAGCTTTTACTTTAACAAACATGGGACTGTAAAAAAGAAAACTTGTTTTTAAATTGTACTCTTCTATTTATTGATTTCAGACATTTATAAACTACCGTCAATTATTTTAAGTTATTTCACAAATTAAACTGCTACTAGTTATAAAATATAAAAATTAATTTTAGTTAATTTAATAAATAAATATTGCATTTTATCTTTGAACCATATACAGTACTGTCAGTCCTGATTACTGTATATAAAAGAGAGATTAATTCTATAGTAATCGAATACAATACTGTATAGTTTAATTTTAAAAAGTGAATCTATCTTCACTTATAGTTACGCAGAATTCTTTCTTTTTTATTTTTGATTTGATCAATAAATAATGAAAAGTGTATATTTTGGCCTCCGTGACCTCGTTTAGGAAGATGTAGAATACACAATTATTCCATCAATTTTATTTGTTTTTAATATTCAAATTCTGTTAAAAAGAACAAATTAAAATGATTATAGTATTATTAATATAATTTTTTTTTATAGGAAAGGTTGTGGCGAAGATTTTCGAACAGAAAACTGTGGATGTTTGCTTTGACGATGGAACCTTAAATTCGTCTTATTACCACTAGTTTTCGGTTCTTTTGAATAATATATGCAAAGTTGCAGAATTACTTTTATTTTTAGCAAAATGTTGCCACAAAGGTTTTCGAGGCATACTTTACTGAACCACAAAGGTATAAATATTTTGAAATAAAAAAAAGAAACCGAAAGCGTTTCAATACTTAATTAAATGACTATGATAAAGTGTCTCACGTGACAAATATAAGCACTAAGCAATAATATAAGCATACTATTACGTAATAAATACTATATATTATTACGTAATGTAAATAGTATTTAATAATGTAATAATGTTGTAATGTTGTATGTAATGTAATAATGTTTTAATAATGTAAATAGTATTTATTACGAACTTGTGAGACAACTGTATTGTTTTCGTTACTAAATATGAAAGGAAGACTATCATAATATTGCACTATATACAAAAATTGTGTTAAAAACGCAAATTTTCTATTACTGGTTTGATTAAAATCATCTTAATTCTTACATATTTAGTTTTATCATCTTCCAAGTTTAGTTTTATTTATATTATTAAATAAAGCAAGGTCTTGTTTAATTCAGATTAATCAGAACACAATATTTTAATATATTGGATTGTTTTCTGGCACATTCACGACTTGTTAAAGAAAATAAACCTTATTTGTATTTTTATTTACATTTTAAATACATAGTATTTTTTGATAAATTGAATACATAAACTTGTTTCCAAAAAGTTGAATATAATAGCAATTTATAATAGAACACTACGATAATACAAATACAGCATGAGAAAGGACATAAAAGTTACCCGCTGCTATGTTGAAAATTATTTCGAAATCGAAATTTCGTTGCATTAATTGAGAGAAAAAGAAGAGATTCTCTCCAAAAACAAGATTTTACAAAGGGCAAATAAAATATTTATAAATTTAAATTTTAATAGTAATCTTCAAACTTCATATACAGTACATCTTAACGACGTTTAGTTATTGTTATATACAACTAAATTCTAAAATATCAATAGAGGCAAATAGGTTTTATAACCTAAAAACCCTCCACAGATCAATATATTATTTGCATGGTTAAAGTTTTTTTTTCCTCGTGCACCAAATGTTTAATCGCGCTGTTAAATGGAATATTTAAAATAAAAAGTATATTTTTTTATCGCTTTCTGATTGATATTTTCAACCGGAATAGTTTTATAAAGGGAATCATCAGAATAGATAGCGTCAGTCCGAAAAAATTAACACGCACATCCTTCGGATTTCGACTTCTGTTCGTTGGATAATTTTATTTGGTCCGGAAAATCGTTGTATAATTCGACTTCAGTCTCTTGAGCCAGAGCATTCTTGGCTACGGTCTGAAATGCTTGTTCCACATTTACGGCTTCTTTTGCACTCGTCTCGAAATAAGGAATATTATTTTTACTTTGACACCAGCCTTGAGCCCTCTTGGTCGAAACCTATGAAAATAAACACTTCGATCACCAAATCAGATTTATTATTAAACGGAGAAAGGAAATATTTAAGAGACTATTTAACAAGCTATTATAGCAACTGCAAAAAAGCATTAAAACTCCTGAGTATATAACTTATTCAAAAAGTTATAAACCCAGGGGGCCAAACTTCATGTTATACTTCAAGCCACATTTGAAAATCTCATGTGTTTGAGAGCCATAATTAGTTTTTTGAAATAATTTTGTTGGCCAGATGACCACCATCGTATGAGTCTTATGAAGAACTATGAATGGGCACTAAATTCATCAAAAGAATCTATACATTTATTGTATGAAGTTGGTCTGCTCTCAGAAGAAATTATGGAGGTGTATGATTTTGAATCTCTATATCCAAATATAAAATTGAAACTGGTATGATAAGAACTGTATAGGTGCTTCTGGAATACTTGCTAGATGATGAATCTGATCCCAACATTTATGTCATCTATTATTGCATAATGCATACTTCTAATTTGGTGGAAATTATTATGAACAAACTGTAAAGGTCCTAATAGAAAGTCTGTTAGTGGGAATATTAGTTTTCTTCGTAAGAACTTCTTCCTTACGAAGAAAAAACTAGAAGTTTTACTAGGGTTATTGCCAACTGTTAGATTATAACAAAAATAGATGCCATAATAATTATAAAAAAGAACTCTATGAATCAGTTGAACAACAAACAACTATTTGATGATACAAGTTTCGGATTAGTGTTAAATAGGCTAGACAAAATAATATGGAAAATAAAAATAGAAATAGGGATGAATACCAAAGTAATATTTATGGAAAAGATATGTATTTATCACCATTTATAAAAAGAGCATCAAAAGACCTCTGGCACACAAAAATTGCCACTTTTAAAGCCTTATTGAAGAGATTTAGAACATATTATAGTACCAGAATAACATTAAGAATTAAAATGGATTATTAACCAAGCACAAATCCATGGGTATGAATAAAATACTATAATAAAAACTATGAAAAGAGATTGAGAATAAAAGCTAAATAACAAATATGAAACACAAGGAAAACACTTAAGACCTAGATCAGGGGTGTCCAACCTTTTGGCTTCCTTGGGCCACATTTGAAGAAAAAAAATTGCTTGAGGCTGCACATAAAATTACTAATTCTAATGAAAGTTATTAAGCAAAAAAGTTAGTAAATAATGTACAATATATGATATTCACCATGACAAACAAAAATGTTGTGCAATAATAATCTTTGACTTCTTTTCATTTAGGAATTTTTTAAAAATCAGTGGAAAATTGTGAATTTTTCTACTTTTAAAATTGTGCTGAATTTATTTACTCAAAAAAAGTGGTTTTGAATTTGAAACCATTAGTCAACTTGAATATAGAATGAAAGAATTTTTTGAAATATTACACATTGATGGAATTTAGACATAAGACAGTTTTGAAGACATTAGTATGCAGATAAATGCTGAAGAATATGTCAACATTGGTAAAAACATTTTAATAGAGGCAGGTTATCAAACTATGAGTGATTTCATCCAGTCAAGAAGAGAAGAAAATTCTATAAATGAAGAAAATGGCAGTGAAAAAGGATTGGGAAGAGACTTTCCAAAAACAGAAAATAAGAAATTTTGCTAATGCTACCAATAAATTGGCTGTGTTAGAAGAATTTCCTGAACATTTTAGTTGCAACAAATTAATGAAAAACTTTTGCAATGATGGAAAGAGAAGCATGTTTAAGTAAACATGGAAAACAAAAACTCTTGACAAAATATGGAAAAGAAACTTTTGTAATTTTTGTATTTAATACGAATACAATATATAAGAACTGAATTACTGAATACTGAAGAATTGAAGAGTGAAATTTTAAAATAAAACTTGTAGTTCAAGTCCTATTTGTTGCATGCATTATATGTCCAGTTAATTTGCTTTTCAAAAATTCAAAATTTATTTGCCCTATGCATTTTATTATGTAGGTCAGGGGTGTGTCCAACCCATGGCCTACATAGTAATTTTGGCTTCCTTCAGCCACATTTGAAGAAAAAAAATTGTCTCGGGCCGTATTATAATATATAAACTAATTCTAATGAAAGTTATTAAGCAAAAAGGTTAGTAAATGATGTACAATATATGATATTCACCATGACAAATAAACAAAAATGTTGTAGAATTACTAACAAATGAAAGACTTCTTTTCATTTAGGAATTTTTTAAAAATCATTGAATGGATCAAGAAGTTTTAATCACTGAAATAAGAAATATTAAAAAAAAAAAAAAAATGATTTGATTTCTTTTCGTTTAGGAATTTTTTAAGAATCATTGAGTGAGTCAAGAAGTTTTAATCACTGAAATAAGAAATAATAATAAAAAAAAAAAAACAGAAATAGGAAATGTAGATAGGTATTTAATTAATAAAAACTTAATTATTTTTTTATATATTTTTAGTATAGAAATGAAACAAATTTCTTTTTCTTTATTAGTAGGATATTTGATGATGTTATGGCAAATTTCAAAGTAGAAAAATATAACTACATAAAAATCTCAACATCTTAAGGAAGTTTATGATTTTATGTTGGGCCTCATTCATTATAGTGGTGGGCCACAGGTTGGACAGCAACTTCATTATTTTTTTATATATTTTTAGTACAGAAATAAAACAAATTTTTTCTTCTTTATTAGTAGGATATTTGATGATGTTATGGTGAATTTCAAAAAGTAAAAAAAGTACATAAAAATCTCAACATTTTAAGGAGGTTTACGATTTTATGTTGGGCCGCATTCATTATAGTAATTATAGTGGTGGGCCGCAGGTTGCCCACCACTATAACGAATGCGTTCTGCAGCCCTGATCTAGATGATCATCTTACCCTGCAGAAGTCAATCCTGTACTTTTAAAATTAAGAAAAAAGATTGAAAAGGGAACTAAAAAGAAAATCACTTTTAGGAGAAATAATACATTATTTAATATACTAAGTAGCAATAAAGATCATCAATAAAAATTAAAACTAATGTATAATTTCATCCTACTTCTTAAATATAAATAATTCAGCTCAATTTCAAAAGTATAAAATATACTTTAATAAACTTGAAGATCTTTCAGCTTTACTAAGCCATCTTCAGCAAATTATACATAACTATAATATAATGCACTCTACCCTTCAATTAAACTTGAACCAGCATGCTAATTTTTATATCAATTTTTTATTGAGAATACTGGAGGTAATGTCCCACCTCATATCCTAAGGGATATTTCACACCTCATAATTTATAATTTCTTTTTTGTTTACAATAATCTATTTTACAAACAATATGTTGGTGTCCAGTAAAGCTGAAAGATCTTCAAGTTTAATAAAGTATATTTTCCACTTTTGAAATTGAGCTGAATTATTTATATTTAAAAATTAAAACAACTGGGAGTATATCAAGTACCTTTAAAAATTAATTATACGGCAGGAACAAAGTTTATATCAGTTGTACTGTTAAGTCAATACAAAAAGAATTAAGAAACATAAGTTAGATGTGGAAAAAAGACAGCAGATTATGATGCAAGCAAAAAGGCTTTTGAACTTTGACATAGACACCATGTGGAGTGATGTCAAGCTACTAAAGACAATACAAGATCCAGTAAGAGATTGCAGAGGCATTTGAAATTTATAAAAATAAAACTAGGAAAAATAACACAGTCAAACACTGAGAAGACGCCCTCTGTTAAGCTGCCATTCTCGCTAACTGCCAAAAAATTTGGCTGAACAGATCTTCCCTATGCTAATGGTATAGATGAATCCCTTTTCCCCGGATTTCGGTAATTCTGGGATTTCCCAAGATTTTTGTACATGAAATTAAAACTGAATATTTCACAGCATTTTATCTATTCATATATGTATATGTATAAATTACAAACTGAAACAAATTCAAAATTTACTTTTCAGAAAATTAACATTTTCTTTTTAAACTGGTTCTCAAACTTTTTTTCTTGGGCCACATGCATTTGTTTGCTAAATTAAGCAGGCTGCAACATGCTATATCAGCAGTTGGCAACTGGTTGGTGACATGTGAAAAAATTTTATGAGTGCATCAGGAAGCACCTAGTAAATTAGGAAAGTTCTAATATTTCGAGATTTTTAAAAACATTTTAATATCAGAATTTTTATTTTATTTTTTGAATGTGGGAGAAGAATTCTGCACTTTCATTAAATTCATGACTATACATTCCGGGCCGTACAAAAAAGCTTGCCGGGCCGCAGGTTGAGAATGGCTGTTTTAAACCATGACAGACTAGTGAGTACTGAGTATGACTACACTGTTAAAAAAATTTATTTAACTTTAGTTTATTTTGAGACTGATTTGGCAATTGACATTTAATATGAACATAAGAAACATAGGCAATTTACACTTTTATTGCTGAGTCTAGTTCTAAGTTTGGTTATAAATAGTCCTGCAACAAGCGGAAAAGTCCTTTTCAGCTTGTTGGTGTTATAGATTCAAGAGCGTCCATTAATTTTATTATATTTGTTGTTTTTTCGCCAGTTGCCTCAAAGATTTCGAACTTCTTGGATATATTCTTTGCAAGTGATTGACCTTCAGATTCATTTTGAGGGTCTTTAGAAACACATTCAGTTTGTTTTTTGATTTTGATGCACCAATTTCTCACAAAGAGTCTGCTCACTTTGCTGTCTTTTTGCTCTGTGTCACCCTTTCCCTCACAGTCAGAATGTGACGAATCAGATTGTGATGATTCAGAAGAGAACCCAAGACAAGTTACTGCATGAATTTCAAATGTTCCAAATTACTTAAGCAATTTTTCATTAACCTAATTACTCGAGTTTTCTCAAACGCTGCGCTGCAATATATATATATAAAATGTGTGTACATTACATAAGATTAAGTATTGATTATTAAAGTTAGTAATTCAGACCGGGAAATTCTGGGATAAAGAAAATTTCCCAGGATAAATCCTGCAGCCAAAATCAACCAGGATCCCAGGAAACAATCCCTAATCAGTACTCTATATACAGTATTAAAAGTGCTCTGGATTCATTTGTAACCAGCAGGTGAGAGTGATGATGTTAACAGTTTATCATGTCTCTTTAAGCCTGGTTCATACCTAGGTTGTAGAAAATTTAAGATCATAAGAGCCAGATCTTTTTCATAGTTTATTGCATACCGAGCACATAATGATACTGTACAGTAAGCTGTGTACATTGTATTTTGCAGAGAACTCAAAGTAGAGGATCAGAACAGCAGATGAACATGTTTTCTGTATGGTACATATACTATACTGTATAGAAGGCCATATTTACCATAAGGGGCATTAGGTGCAATTTGGGGCCTCACTTTCTGTGGGGCCACATTTTACAACCTAATTCCTCATAAACAACAATATAAAAAACTGCCCAGTTTAATTACAAAATAAAGTATTTTTAAATATTAAATTCATATTGAAATAGACTTGTTATTTTGGGGCCTCAATAATGTTGCACCTAGGGTGTCCAAAAGTATATAATTTTTTAGAAATGTTAAGTTTGGATGCTAAATATAAATGTACTGTATTTTATAAAACCAGGAAACAATCCCTAATCAGTACTCTATATACAGTATTAAAAGTGCTCTGGATTCATTTGTAACCAGCAGGTGAGTTTTCATTTTATATAATTTAAAAAATTATTTTAATAATATGCATAAGAATTTTTTAAGGATTTAAAAATATTTCAAATTTTATCATGATAGCTATAATAGTAATTATTTCAAATTAGTAAAAATAATTTTTATTAATTAAAGTATAATGTATTTTATTAAAAAGTAATTTTTGTAAAACTGATCAGATTAATGAATAATTGTACATAGTAAATATAGAAAAATTAAAATGAATATTGCTTAGTATAATTTATTTTAACTTTTCTAGAATTACGATCTTGTCCATCAATCACCTCGATAAATTTTCCAATAAATTCTATCTGTTACAGTTTCTAATATAGCTTTTTAATGTTTGTTAAAATTAACTTTTGGTGTTATATGTTAAAAAGTGCAAAAATTATGTTTTAATGTAATCTTTGCATTTTTTTTATTTCAAATTAATCCTAAAAAATTTCAAATCTTTTAGATTGCTAGCTTAAAGATTTAATTTAATTTACTCTTGACACTTATTAAAAATTAAAATTGATAATTCTATTGTGTTAAAAAAATTATATCTTATGGAACTGAAATTGGAAATTATGCTAATGGTTAAAAATATTACTGGTGTTAAAATATATTTTATTGATAAATATCCCATAAATATCTAGTATTTCTTTTTTTATTTTGACATAGTTCAGAATTATCAATCAGTATACTATAGATCCTCTACTTATATGGTTTTCAAAGATATGCAACTTTTATTAAATTTCCATAAAAGCTAATGAAAATTTCAATAAAAAATTTATATTTGCAAAATATAAGCATAACATTTGCTAAAATATCATTTTAGTCTTAAATTTTCTTACATATGGTTAAAGTAGGCTCATAAATTTCATTTAACAATTTTGTTTGCTAATGCACCCATTCATATATATAGAATTTTGGCATTGTTGGACTTGGGTGATTTTCAATTTGTACAGAATTTTTTTTGGACAAATTAACTGTGTAAGTCGAGGATTACTATATTTTGATTTTCTGAGGAATACCTTTTATTAAAATTGTATCAAAATTTTTTTATTATAAAGTGAAATATAAAAATATTACTGGTGTTAAAATATATTTTATAGATAAATATCCCATAAATGTCTAGTATTTTTTTATTTTTTTTTGAAAGTTTACATAGTTCAGAATTATCAATCAGTATACTATAGATCCCCTACTTATATGGTTTTCAACATTATATATATTCAATTAATTTTCATATTATTTTCAAGGTAAATTTTTTTGAAAAACAGTTTGATGGGAAAAATATAATTATAAAAAGTTCAATTTTAATATATTAAAATAATTTTAATGAATTTTTTGAAATGGTTTTAGATATACGTATACATAGACTATATTTTTTATCATCATTTTGAATAGAAATTTTTCTAATGCAAAATTTAATTTTATGTAATTTTATATTAATGAATTTATTGAAATGGTTTTAGATATACGTATACATAGACTATATTTTTTATCATCATTTTGAATAGAAATTTTTCTAATGCAAAATTTAATTTTATGTAATTTTATTAAATTTTATATAAAATCAAAAATACAATATATTAAACAATAATTTTTTATATTGCTTTTTAGAAAGCAT